>MKEJ01056203.1:0-12203 GCA_001753735.1 Embelia ribes
TGAGCCAGATTAGTGCACTTTTGGGCTATTGAGGATACCTAATCATGTTTACTCAGATGAATGCTGCTTGTTGGATCATTTGGAATATAAGTAGATTTGTACATTGCCAAGCATGTTTGCTTACTCCATGTTTGTTTGCTTACAGGAAAAGTCTCTGCCTGAAGTAGTTTTGGGTGAAAAGAGAGACGCAATTGATTTGCTTGATGAAAATCGTGAGTTGTTTTCTTCTTAGTTTTTACATTTGGGGTTTTTGAATTTTTGGTTGTGGATGCACACACAGACTTGCAGTGATTTGGATGGGAAGTCAATGGTTTACTACTGAGAAATTCCCCCCTGTTCTCATGTTTAAAGATATTGTTGGGATAAATCCGCAATTCTCTATCAGAATATGAAAGGGGCATGTGAAATTGTTTCGGCTTCTTAATTTACCCGACTCTGGATTGCAGTCTTGTTTTCTGAAGACTCTGGATTACATGTCCTCTTTTTTCAGAATCTATTAGTGGGTTAGATCAATCTGAACAAATTCTCCAGAAGCAAGATTCAGTCGAATCAGATGGCTATCGAGATGGTAAGCAGGAAGTGGAAAAAAAAAATCTCTATTTCGTCTTAATGTTTGATTTGGTGTCTGATTCGTTTTTCCCAATTTTCTAGGGGAGAGTGCTCCTGAAGAGAATCAAGCCTTGCCTGATAAGCTCTACAGGGCTGCAGTGTTGAAAAACCGATTTCTTGATACGATATTGAAAGCCCGTGAAAAAACTTTAAGTCAGGTTGGTCGAAATTGGGTTGCTCTTGCAAATCTACCATTTTCATTCTTGTCCATTTTGTGCATAATATTCGATCTTGATATAAGTCACGGAATTGCTATGGTTGGTATTAGGGTGAAAAGGGGGATCCTGAAAAACTACGTCGTGAGAAGGAGGCACTTGAACTTCAGAAAAGAAGAGGTATTTGCTTGCAGATATCGATATTTCACTTGTTTTTATTTTCTTATGTAACTTTTATTTTTTTCCATTGCTGCGGACTTGTACTACATCATTCTCATTTTGTACTCTGAAAAATCAGAGAAAGCTCGTTTGGTAGCTGAAGCTAAAGCTGCCGAAGAAGCTCGAAAGCGAGTTGAGGCTGAAGCAGCTGCTGAAGCAAAAAAGAAGAGGGAGCTCGAGAGAGAAGCAGCTCGGCAGGCTCTGCTGAAGGTAATTGGCAATGAAGTGTTTGAAAGTGTATCAACCCATGTTGGAAATCAGGGTGCAAGGAATTGGGGAAGAGAAAAATCACTTGTTTGCATGCCAAAATAGTTTCACATAGCAAGTATTTTTTCTTTAGGCACATGAATGCAGAAATGGGTAAGAACTCTTCAGTGCTGGAAAGTCGTTTTCTGCAGTACTTTGTTCAGAAAATGCTTGTGGCAGTTAGAAAGTTTTAGTTTTTTCCCAGATTGAAGGATTTTATAGCAACGTTATTCTTACTACTGTTTTTTTTGTCTTTCTTTATAGAGGTGCATTTATGTGTATCATTATTTCTTTTTATTTTCTTTTTAGGGGTAAAAGCTTGGCCCTTTAGGCAAATGATAGTTACTTGATAATTAGAAATAACGGCAAAAATCTCAGTTAATTTTTTGGTGTTGTGCAGATGGAGAAGACGGTTGAAATAAATGAAAATTCCAGGTTTCTTGAAGACCTAGAGATGTTAAGTGCTCCCCCACCGGAGCAACTTCTAAGCTCTGTGGACGAGACGAGCCCTGAGCACTCCCTAGATGGATTGGGCAGCTTTAAATTTAGGGGAACTAATCCTTTGGAGCAACTCGGATTGTACATGAAACTGGATGAGGAAGACGAAGAAGGTGAGCCACCGAGAATAGTTGCAAATATCACTGATGATGTAGAGGAGGGGGAAATTGATTAGTGTGAATTTTGCTCGTGTATTTGTGAAATTATGGGACCTAGATGGAGTGTTAGCTTATAAGTGATTTTCCCCAGGTTGGTTCTTAAATTATGCGTTCTCTCAAAGAGAGCCAATCACTAAAACTTATTCTGTATGGAGTAAGTTATGATTACTTGGCTGTGGTTAATTGAATGGAGGTCGATGATCGAAACTGGATAATGGACTAAATTGTCTTGGCTTTGTGTAGTGTACTGCTTGTTCAGGGTGCAAGTTATAAATGAGAAGGGTTATAGTTGTCATTTTGTGGTATTTGTGGAATGCGATATTGTTCAACCTCTGTGTTTATCTTCTTTTCCCTGTATTTAAGGTTCAGGTAATCTTTGTTGTTCATCTACCAATTAAGTTTTTATAAAAATTCGCTATTCTTGCAATAGCTCATGAAAAGGAACTTCGATAGCAGGCAAACTTGCATTCTTTTTCAATGTTTTTCATGGGGGTTGAGGTGGTGTTTGCAGAGTAATATACAGAAAAAAGGGTTATCTTTGCTGATTTGCTTTATCGTCTTTTTAGTTTAGATGGATGCCGTTAAGCATTGGCGAGCAAGTCGCTGTCTTACAAGTGAAATGTTGATTCTTAATGAGCGAGTCTCTCAAGTGCAATGTTCATGAACGTATCTAATCGATACAATCCAATCAAGTTCTCTTTGAGAACGTGTTTTATTGTAGGATTTGAATGCTCAAAAACAATATATTTCTCAGAATTTTCATTACTCGAAAAAAAACGAACAAAAAAAAAAAACGTTAGTCACATGGAATATTTACAGCTTAAGCATTCAACATTACCTAAAATTACTTAAAAAACAGATACTTAACTTAAAATTAACTAAATAAAAGCTATAAACCCACTCATTAGTTATATCAGATGAGGTGACACAAATCTCTTCATCCTGTTCAGATGCTATGGAAAATTCTTTCGATCGAACAGTTCAAGCCACTGACAAAGCGTAATCTTTGTAGTCCTTGTCTAGCTCAGCCCGCCTTCTCGGTTCTTTCACAAAAGGTCTCGCTCCGCCAAAACAAAGATACTGGTTCTTCAAAATCTTGTTAATCGACCCATGTTTATGCCCCAAATTGGGTGTTTCATAGTCCGACGATGGGCCAGCTACATCAGTCTCAACATAAACCCCTTTTTGCTTATCCAGAGAACTGGGCGAGGAAATGGACGATGTTTTTGAAAATGAACTCGACCGTGATCGACGTTGATTTACCAGCTTTGGCATAGCCTGCATAACGCCTTCTACCAAACCCGAAGCATGTTTCTTCTTTGCCGTTGGGCTCGGGAAGTTGCTTCTTGCTGACAGAGTCCGTTTATTGTTAGGAAGCGATGATGGTTTTGAATATCTTTCTCTAAGTGGAATCAGAGTTTCATTTTTATCACTCTCGGTTTTCGCAACATCATCTTTCTTTTTCTCATTCGTACTAGGCCAATGAAGAAGGCGTTTTATGCTTTGTGTAGCATTACTAACCGAACGAGGTTTCTTGTTTTTCAAATTCGATGATTTTTTGGTCTCAATAGTCGAATCACGTGGACAGGGTTCTCCGCTATTTCGTTGATCAGAAGTGTTTTCAGTGGCAGTGTGCAAAAATATCTCTGAATCCGAGATATCGAATGAAGTCCCAGGACTTCCAATGCTTCTCATTCTCAAATGAGAAGCAATGGTTTTTCTAGAAGTATAGTTTTGACAGCTGAATATACCCCCAGCCGATATTAATTGCCTTGTTAACATATCCGATGAGGCAGATCGTGGTCGTCGTTTGAGGAGATCGAGTGGGGTCATCCTATCATTGTCCCGTATGTTCACGTTGATCAATCCAACGCTCATCAAAAGCTCAACCAGATCTGAATGAACATTCCCCATGATGGCCGCATGTAGAGCGGTTCTACCATCGTTGTTTTTCGCATTTATGATACTTTCGATTTCAAGTGGCTTTCCGCGGACAAGTTGTTTCATGAGTTCAATCTGGCGATCCAATCTGTGGAAAGTTGGGTTCTGAAAACCGGACATGACCATGTGTAAGAAAGTATCTCCGGAGTTGTTTGTTCGGTGAATCAATGAAGGAGATGCCGTGATTAGAGATTCAACAACGGACAAGTGGCCTCTGTGAGCGGCTACGTGCAACGCTGTGTTGCCATTGTTGTCCATGGAGTTGGTGATATCGAAAGATGATATCAAATCTTTCACTACCTACAATAGGGAAATGATTTAATTCACCAAAAAATATATTTCCCATCCGGCTAGATGACTAGTTTGAAGTTGGTTTCAGTTCTAAAACTGAAACATAATCATAAATGTGTAACTTCACTCCCGCATAAGAATAAGATCGAGCGAAAAGAATGGAGATTTCAAATTTTTAATTGCTCTAAAATTTCAGCACTTGCACAAAACTGAAAAAGAAACGAAGTAAGATAAGAAAGTTTGGTTGCAGCTTTTAAACAAATAAGCTAACTTATTTATAATTAAGAAAAAAGCTGGATACATCAAGTTTAAAACTTCCAGCTTATTTAAACCAAAATAACAAATAAACTCGGTTTAAAAGTCAAACATTGTCCAACTTTTAAACAAATAAGTTGAAAAGCTGGAATTTATAAGCTGTAATAAAAAAAAAAAAAATCAAACAAGCCCAAAGTCTTATCGATAACTCATTGAGACTATCCAAAAGACTTATGGTCGGTTTTTTCTCCCCCGTGGCTTACAAAAGAAGCAATATTTATGCCTATACGGCACCGTAACAGCTACTTGTAAAGCTAAGTATTTTCAGAACTCGGAAACATTTCATTTAACTTCAATAATGTAGAAGTTTAGTCCTACTAGATTTCTAAATAAAAAGATTGGAAACTGCAAGCGATCTCTCATCCTACAAAAATGTTTCACAAACAACTGAAAGTTATGATAACTATACAAATAATATCAAGTAATATCGCAGATCGTGTCCAAATAATATCGAAAAAACGATTAACACAGATTAAACAAAGTATAGCATTTCGCATAAATCTAGATCACAACAGTGTTACCTCGACTTGGCCTCGGCTTGCAGCAGCGTGTAAGATAGTCGATCCTCGCACATCTCGAAAACCCAAAACATCACACGAACAACTGCCAATAATCTCCTTCAAAACCCCCAAATTGCCGCTCCTAGCTGCAGCATGAACCGCCCTATTCATCATCTCCCATGTATAAGCACGCGGTATCTCTATCGCCTCCCCAATCTGCTCTTCAGCTGCCGAAAACCTTGGTGACACTGCAAAGTCATAAATAGCCTTAAAAACCTCAGAGTTCTTGCTCCTAGCCCCAGCATAGAGCATATCAGTCACCCCATATTCACCCTCCCCGAAAACAAGTAGAGGGTCGATTTTCAAAAGCTCTCGAACGAAACCCAAGTCCCCTGCAGAGGCTGCTGTGTACAGAAGCCAACCGCCATATCCGCTCCCGATGAGGGAGTTCTTCCCCGTCTCGGTTTCGCATTCAGCAAAGAGTTGTCGTGCAACGAGAGCACGACAGGTGGCGACATCGTGTAACTGCTCCTCGTCATCCCACACAGTCTCGAGGCGGCGGATTCGGCGGAGGGAGGTGAGCTTGATAAGGTTGTTGCCATCGAGCCTGATGAGCTGGCGGACTAAGTCATAGTGGCCGTTTGCAGCGGCCCAGTCGATCGGAGAAGCGTACCACCATTGATCCCCAGTGCTCTCCCATCTCAGAGGTAAATATGATTGAGGCATTTCCAAAAGAATCGAAACTTGGCTCTAAATATCAAATTTAGGGGAAAATTAAACCTAACCCTTTTGAGTTCAATTCACCTTAATCCAACTCAAACCCTGATTTTATTTATTTATTTTTGTATCTTTTAAAACTTAATATTGATTTATGATCAGAAACCCTAGCTATAATTTCTAACATAAATTACAAATTGGTGATCAATTAGCGAAATGGGATGTTGTAAGTATCAAAGCATTACAATTGAGACAAATTAGAATGGTTAAAGGCAAAAAGATGAATTTATTCAAAGAACGCAAGAGCTTGCGAAAGTTAACTGAAAAGTAACTTATTAAATAAAGAGGAGAGAAATCGAACTAAGAAACGGAGAATCAATTACAGACGATGCCAAGAAACAACGAGGAATAAGTAATAGTATCAACTATGCGATACTATATATATATATGTATATAGAGAGAGAGAGAGAGACAGACAGACAGGCAGACAGATAGTTGATTGCAGGACGACCCACAAAGGAAAGGTGGGAATGATGAGAGAGAGAGAGAAAGAGAAGCAGAGGACCAAATTGAAGAAGAGAAGAGAGCAAGAGAGATTGAATATAAAAATGCTTTTGTGGGAAAAACAAAAACAAACAGAGAACCGCAAAACAAATAAACAGAGGGAAAACAATTTTCAATTTTCAATTTTCTAGGCGTAGAAACCAAAGATTCCTCTTTGAACTGGGGAACGCAGGTTATATATATATATATATATATATATATTAAAAGTAAGTATAATTGCAATATACTTCGTATTAAGGGTAAATATTTAATAAATAAAATAAATTTTAAATTATGAAAAATTTTATATGCTATTATATACACCAATTTATGCGTAAAATGAATAAATAAATTAAAATTCTAAACAGCTTTTTATATGTTCATATTTCAAAAGTTTTAATTTTGTCATTATCAATAACTCCATACATAATCAACCCCACAAATATTATTGAATGATTATGGATTTCATTAAAATTTGTCTTTATTAATACAAACAATAATAATTATAGTTAAAAAAGATAATAGAAGAAATTATAATATATTTACATAATCATATATAGAGAGAGAAATTTACCGGAAAGTTGTCGAGGCGGTAAATTAGGTAAGAAAAATTCCCTCCCCAAGTATGTATTCTTCAAATAGCAATTTGACCTCTAATTTATACACTCATTGCAATTTAGTCCCTCCAACTAGCGCTCCTTTTTTTTTTTTTCTTTTGGCAATTAGGAAATACCGAAAACCAAGAAATGAAAATGTTGAAATACCTACGTGTTTAGATCCATGCGTTGATTCCATTTTAGCACATTAACAAAGCACATAAATAACGTCGCCTTGAATCATTTACCGCACTTGAATTTCTTAGTCATACACCTCTTCAAACAAATAGATCAAGATGCTTTTCTTCGATAATGTTGGTTTGAAAATCCCAATGGTGTTGGCTTTCACATTGATAATAACGTCTATTGTTAAGTACTGTCAAATAGCGTAGCAGATTTAATTAATTTTGATCCGAAAGGTGTTTCTTCTCTTCACCAATTGTATAAAGTTTCAACCAACCAATAATTTTTTGCAATTGAAATTGATTGCTATTAATGCATGGTTTCAACTAACAAAACACTCCATAGTTTTGTTAGCCGGCCAATATCTCTTCCTAACTCAACTAATCCTCACGTTCCCACTTTCACTCTCGCTCTTGCACCGTGATCGTGAGTTAGATCTCTTCATCAACTTGAGGAGTCGCTTAATACACCTTACAATAAATGAGTTTTATTGTGGGGGGTACGGCAAATAATACTCCTGTCAAATTGGTTCACCAAATTTTTTTTGGTTATTGTTCCATGGTTATGCTAAGGAAGTCGCAATGATGTGATACCAACCATCGTAGTTGGCGAATGTGTCACGTGCATGATATAGGTTCAGGCGAGCCTATCACCATTTGAGATCACTATATGCTCGCTATTCAAAATGAGTGAATTTTTCACTCCACCTTTATAAAATTATCAATCATCCAAGCTAGCCGGTGTAAAAACTCTACACCATCAGTGGAGAGAAATTAAATTCATTCAGAATTTGGCGACAATGTATCCTGTCGTGATCCATAATAAGAACCGAAATAGAGCAACTAATGTGAGCTCATCCAAACAATCAAACAACATGACTTTATATGCCGAACCACTGTACAGAGAACGAGGCACTTCCCATTAAAATTTAAAGTTTTCCTACAGTATTATCACGATTAATATGAATCGAGTTGCCACTTGAGCCAATATTTGTTTTTACTTCATAATGCCTCTTGACAAATGATGGGGACCCTGAAGTCATTAGCAGACCGAAAGAGAGGGGGAGGAGATTGGTTATGGTCCCCGACCTCCAAAACTTGTATACAATTTATACGTAGTGTTAAAAAATAATAGCTCCTATATAGAACAAAGGACCCAGCCCTCCCAAACGAAAATCGAACTGGTGATTACGAGGAGCAAACGCAAATCACCACTAATCGAGCAACCATTTTGCCTTGAAAGGTCTTTAGTTCAGAACCTGCAAATCACCCACCAGGACAATGACCATCTATACGCACATTATTCTGTATCAAAAAGTAGGAGGAACTCATGTGACATGTAGCTTTAACTTTTCAAGACTAATAAAGTGCATTATCCACAAGAGAGAGAGAGAGAGAGAGAGAGAAAGAACATTGGCAAGCTTTAGCAACAATAATTCATGTGGTGAAAATAACAGTGCCTTCTTTTCCAGTCTCTCTTTCCACTAAAGTGTTTTAGCCACCTTTTTAGAAGAGCTTCATAAAGCTACTTCTTCACATGGGGGCTTAAAAAAGCATGAATGACAATGTCTACCACTACCCTCTACAGTCACTATCTTAATAATTTAATATTGAGAAGAAGGATGAGTTTCAATACTATTTATGCATAATTAGTAGCAACAAAGTTATAGCAAAATAAAGCAACTAGGGATTCCTGCAAAATCATTACCCTTGAATAATAACCAAAGCTATATAAAACTCTTGGTTTAACACAATATCTAAACGAAATTGCCACTTTAATTTCTGTAAGGCCCAATTTAATTATTTTATGTTTTGCACTTTTGGAGTAACAAATTAACTCAATTTATTTGGATTTGAAATGGTTACGGTGAACTTAATCCTTAAAAAATCGAGTTTCGTCAAATACCGAACTTCTATTTTAACATCTGTTCAGTATTTTGATAATATCTCTTAAACCATAATTCCAATGGAAGACTATAATATATGATTGAAAAGGTATTTCCATCATCTACAATTTTTGTGTTTTGACGAAAAGTTAATTCCAAATGAAAAAGGGTCAAAACAGTGTTAGAAAATAAGAAGTTGGGGTTAAAGGCTAACTATCGACAATTAGGCCTCCTAACTGTCAACAGTCAGAGGCCATAAACCATTTTTTCGAATTCTCAGGGTGTTGGGGGCTGACTGTCGACACTTAAGGGGTCTGACTATCAACAATCATGACTATCGACAATCAACGGAAAATTTGACGAGGTAATTCATTCTGTTTGACAATTTACAAACGAATCCGAAGTCTTCCTTTCTTTCCTTTCGTTGTGAGGTAAGTTTCACGAGTTGTTCACAATCTCTTGTAATCATATCCATCAATTAAAGCTTAATTATGCAATTGAGAATTTTTTATAGGATTGATGACAGATTCTTATCGATTTCTCTTAGGTGTTCGTAAATTAGATGGTGTTTTTCCTAGAGGTGATTTCTAGGGCTTCTTTCTGAGTCTTTCGAGGAGTTTGCGCAACGATTACAGGTGTGGTTAGGCTTTACTGTCTTTGTGGTTAAAACCACAAGTTATTATGTGATTGACTCCGCGCAAACCATTCGACGAAGTGTAACAATTGTAGTGAGATAAGGCACATGAGGGGTGATTGTCGAGCATCGAATACATAGACTCGTGAAGGGGAGGCTAACACACCTACACAATCAGTTGCATCACTTTAGTCTGGGGCTAGGACTGGACGAGGAAGTAATCAGGGGAATGGAAATCGGGGAATAAACTCCGCAGCAGCAACAGTTCCTCAGACACGCCTTTAATGCATTCATTGATGGCGCCGCAAATCAGGAGGGACTATCCGTCGTTCGAGGTACTCTTTTGATTCAATCTTCTTGTGCAACTGCTAGCCTTGAAAAATCATTGAGTTTAGAACTAGAGTGCTCTGATAAGGTTATGTCTGTTGATACACCGTTGGGTGTTCGTGCTATACCTCATTTCGTTGTCATTGTTTCATTCAAATTTCGGATTGGGATTTCGAATGTGATCTCTTAGTTTTTGATACGAGGGGTTTTGATGTTATTTTGGGTATAGATTGGTCGTCGTCCAACTATGTCATTATTGAGCGTGATCGTCAGCAAATTATATTGGAAAGGAATAACTGTTAGATATTTTTGGGGGGGAGGAGGGGAAGAAGTATTCCGTGTGATATTGCGACACCAGTTGAGGATGCGCTCAGTTGTCTTTTCGCTAATCTTTTTGTCTTTGAAATAGGGGATTACCCTAAGTGGTTCGCGAATTTGTTGATGTCTTTACGAAGGACCTTAGCAGATTGCCACCCCATCATGAGATGGATTTCACTATTGACCTCATTCCAGGAATGAGTCCTATTTACATAACCCGTATCATTTCACGCCTGCTGAGCTGGAAGAATTGAGAATTCAGATAGATGATTTGAAGCAGTAAGGGTTTATTCGGGTGAGTATATCGCCGTAGAATGCACTGGCCTTATTTGTGCAAAAGAATGATAGGTCGATAAGGATGTGCATCGATTATAGGAGGTTGAATCAGGTGACAATAAAAAACAAGTACCCATTGTTGAGGATAGATGACCTGTTCGATCAGCTGAAAGGGTCCAGATATTTTTCGAAAATTGATCTTCGTTTAGGATATCATCAGTTGTTGGTTCGAAAAGATAATATACTGAAGACTTCTTTTGGTACACAGTATGGGCATTACGAGTTCCTGGTTATGCCATTTGGGTTGACAAATGTGCCAACAGTATTCATGGATTTGATTAACTGGGTATTCCGCTAGTAATTGGACAGGTTTGTCATTGCCTTTATATATGATATTCTTATTTACTCGAAGATGGAGAAAGAACAACGGGAGCATTTATGGATAGTGTTGTCGACATTTACGAGGCCACCAGTTGTATGCAAAGCTATCGAATTGTGAGTTTTGGCATCAAGAAGTAAGATTTTTGGGGCATGTGGTGACGGCGGAAGGAGTGGCGGTGGACTCGTCGAAGGTTGAAGCAATGGCAAAATGGGAACGGCCTAAGAATATTTTCGAGATTTGGAGTTTCTTGGGACTAGCAGGTTATTATCGACAGTTTGTGAAAGAATTCTTGACTATAGCTTCTCCAATGATCCACCTTATTCGCAAGGTGGTTAAGTTTGAGTAGGATGCTAATTGCAAAGAGTCATTCGCGAAATCGAAAGAATTGCTGACGACTGAGCCAATGTTGGTTAACCCGGAGAAAGGAGTGGGGTACATAGTGTACTGTGATACGTCAAAGAAAGGTATAGGTTGTGTTTTGATGCAGACAGATAAGGTAATCGAATATGCATCTCAACAGTTGAAGATTCACGTGCAGAACTACCCTACACACAATTTGAAATTGGGGATTGTAGTTTTCGCCTTGAAGATTTAGAGACATTATTTATATGGTGAAAGGTTCAAAGTGCTCTCGGGCCATAAAAGCCTCAAATATATATTCATCCAACGTGATCTGAATATGAGGCAAAGACTGTGGATGGAGTATCTAGAACAACATGATCTTGATTTACAGTATCATTCAAGCAAGGCGAATGCAGTGGCGGATGCGTCGAGTCGCAAGGCTCAACACACCTTAGCGTGTGTTTTCCATGATGGGTGGGATACGCTAAATACGTTGCGTGAGTTTGGCCTGGAATACGTTAAAGCTGGAGATTGAATTTCCTTGTATGTAATGGTTGCGCAACCCGAGTTGGTTGAAGGGGTGATTGAATCGCAGTCAGAACAATGCAATATCCCAGAAGTTCGTAACTAGAGCCCAGAGTGGCGAATCATAGGTTTGGTCCGTCAGAGGAAGTGGAAAGTAGAGGTACCGAGGTCGATTGTACGTGATGACGGAAATAAGAAAAGTCCTGCGAGAGCTGCATCAGTCGCGATTGGTAATACATCCCGGAGGGAATAAGATGTATCAAGACTAGAGTCGGACTTATTGGCGGCCGAGCTTGAAGGGAGATTGAAAGAAATTGGGAGGTGAGCTGCAACCTCTTGAGATACCGCAATAGAAGTGGGAACATATTACAATAGACTTCTTTGGTAGGTTACCGAGGTCGATGAAGAAGGATACTATTTGGGTTATCGTTGATAGACTTATGAAATCGGCGCACTTCTTGACTATCAAGAAAGAGGATGATGCGAAAGCATTATCGCAGTTATATGTGAAGGAAATCCTTCAGTTACATGGTGCACCTTATA
>MKEJ01056214.1:0-24168 GCA_001753735.1 Embelia ribes
AGCTTTTTAAAGTTTCCAACAATTTTTTTCCATGCAATTCACTGACTAGGTCGACATTATAGGATATATTTTTTATTCTTTTGGTGCTTGTTTGATTTCTGTCAATATCAGTTATAAAAGTTTTTAATGAACTTAGTTATTTGTAGATTTTTTTTACAATTCTTTCAATGTTGTTATTACAAATATCTAAAAAGCATCTAAAACTATTTCTGTATTTGAATAAGTTGTAATGTTCTTAGACACAACCTCATATCATAGCAACATGAGTTATCATAAAATCTATATTCACAAATAATACTTATTTGAATATGAATATAAGAATGTAGAGAGAGATTTCGAACTCGCTTACAATATGGTTTTAACTTTGAAATCTTTCACAATATTTCAGATTTATATAATGAGTCTAGAAACACTTGTGAGCATGAGTAGGAATGTATATTTTTTTGCAATTTTATTTTTTGGTAGTTTTTGTGTACATTGCATGCCCCAACAGTATATTTTTGAAAGAATCGATAGTGTGGACTATTTTGGCAATTAGGAACACTTGTGTAACATATTTTGAAAATTTACTATATTCAAATCATGGCCACCTAAATACAATCCCAGGCCCAAAATCAAGAAATTATTCGTAACAGCACTTACATCTGATTATTAAAACTAGCTTTTTATGTCACAAAAATTAGGTAATATCACTTTTTTGCTTGCATGTCAAATTAGTTTAATATGTCATGTCATTATTTAAAATGGAGAATGGCTGATATAATTACCCAAATCAAGGTAAACATTATTCATTATTTAAATATATATAATTAATATTTTCTCTCTCTATTCTCACATTACTTGCTATAATCACTAAAATACAATATTTTCTTTATTATAACAACTATAGCTATAAAATATAAATAATTACTTAATAGTAAATTTATGAAATATTATTTTTCATGTCAAATCACTTTATTTTATCTCATATCACATTAATTTAATACAAATAAAGTTTAAATATAATATTTAAATTAGAGAATTATTATTATTATTATTATTATTATTATTATTATTATTATGTAATAAAAATGATACTTAAAAAATAATGAGTAATGAATCTCGTATTTAAAAATAATTATCAAACACAAATTAGAATTTCGAGCATAATAAAATGTTATGTAATATCTATAACCAATGAATAAGATTGGGATTTCTAGTATGTAATTGAAAAAAATATGTTTATTATTAAAACTATAAAATATCAAATTAAAATATTAAGAATATATAAATAAATTTATTATAAATTGAATGTAAAACTTATTTTTATTTCTGAATATAATAAAAATATATAAATAATAGAAATATAAATAAAACTAAAAAAATAAAATTAAATAATTAGATGTATAATATTTATTATATGTATAAAATATTATCGTATTAACATGAATTTGTATATATTTAATCTCAGATAAAAAAAATTGTAAAATATAAAATAATAATATTAGATATAGTATATAATCTGATATCTTGGGTCCAGAAAAATCGCCACGCGCAGGTTAGAAACCGGAACAGAAATAGCCACACTCGTGCGCCATTTAGTGCACAATTCGCCACGTATCAGTTAAGCTGGTTCCCACATTATTGAATAATTACAAACCTGGATTTCTTACTTCTAACAAAAGTTCTATTTGGTTCCTGCACTTACAATTATGACAGTTTTAATCTCCAAGTTTTGTAAAAGTGATGATACATTTGGTCATATAAGAATTCCAAAAAAATTATATATTTGGTCATTGTTATACACAGAATGTCATCCTAGTGATAATAATCATATTAATTAGTCTGTGATTTTCCAGTTATTTTTTTAATTATTTTTGTTGGTATCATTTTTAAATATAATTATTTAGGACGCCTATAATATATTCTACGATGTTCAACCTCTATTATCGATTTTTAGCTTAGGCTTGCCCATAACGGTTTTGAAATTAGAAAAGTTCTATTAATGGGACCCAATCTATTTTCAGTGAAAATACCACAAATTCGAAAATCGTGTAATGAACTGTACTAACATATTGTGGTTGGACTTTTTGCTTTGGCATTCTCAAGGAAACTTAATTCACATGATCTAATAGCATACACGGTTCTATAGCTTTTGTACATGATCTTTTTTTTTTAGTTTGTGTATTATAATGACGAGTCTTTGATCCTTAAATAAGGATGAAAGAGACTAAATAGTAAGTTTCAATCCTTACTTGGGGATCTGAACTCAAATAATCAAGATAAAGCTTGAAATAAACTTATAATGTATAAAAATTGATTAAAAATTATAGAATTCGAGTATATTACATACTGATTTAAATTGAAATAACTAGTAATTATTGTCATTAGCCCTTCCTTGATAAAAGTAATTGTATGCACGAAATGGTAATAGTCCCGATGATCACCATTTGACATTTTTTTTCCAATACTATTCCAAGCGTGTGTGGACGAATTTCAGCTACAAGCCATAACACACTGAAAACACACCATTAGCGCAAAGAAAAAACAAAGCTAAAATAATTGCAACACTTATATACTACATCATCACAATCCATCTCACCACATTACTCGTCCCCCATTTGCAAGTTCAAACCATTGTTGTTATATTTTTTCATTTAATTTCTACATCTCAATTTGTATAAACTCACTGCTTCTACTATAAAAATACCCATTTTAAAAATTTTAAAAATCATCCACTCCAATTTTAAAAATATAAAAATTGATTTGACACATTTTTTATCCAAAATTTTTATTTAAAAAGTCAAATGAGAAAAATAATACTCCATCCGTCTAGCAATAATGGATAGTTTTACTTGAGTCACAGTTTTAGAAAATTTTAAATTTAAATTCTGAATTGAGAACAAATGACTGAGTTTGCCCATATTATTTGTTTATTTAACTTTACTCTAATAAGTAAGAAGAGGCAATAATGGTAATTCACTTTATTTTGTAATGATTGTATGTTTTTTAAAATAAAAATATCCAATTATTTTTTAATATCTCAATTTAAGAATGTGTCAAATTATTTGTAGACGAAATTTAAAAATATATACATTCATTTGTAGATGGAGGTAGTATTTTCAAATGGTCTCGGAGGTCAAATCCATCATGTTTTCAAACTCACTAATAGCGTTTCAATGCAAACTACGATGATCAAATAGAACTTAAGTACAAACAATTGGTACCATTACTGCAATTCACCGTCATTACTCAACCGTCAATTGCAGAAGGTCCCAGACTCCCAGTCCATTGGGAAGGAAGGAGACGCGAGAGAGAGAGAGAGAGAGAGAGAGAGAGAGAGAGAGAGAGATGGAGGGTGGTGCGACACGGGTGATGTTGGGAGTGAGCGAGTCGACTATAAAAGGGTACCCTCACCCATCCATTAGCAGCAAAGGAGCATTCGAGTGGACTCTCAACAAGATCGTTCGAGACAATTTCTCTGGGTTCAAGCTCCTCTTTCTCCACGTTCAAGACCCCGACGAAGACGGTTCTCTCTCTCTCTCTCTATATATATATATATATATGTATGTATGTATACGTGTATGTGTGTGTGTGTTTTAAATGCTCCTGCTATCTACTTACTGGTCTGATTAGGTTTTGTGCCCCCAGATTATCGTGTATGATTCATTTTTATTAGGTGTGTATACGCGCACGTATATTTGTGTGTTAATGTTGTGATGGTGCTCATATTTAGCCTAGGGTTTTAAACAGCTTCTCCGTTATTTACCTTACAATTGAACCTACTTGATTAGGCTTTGTTGATTCATTCGATTTTAGGCAAATCACACGGATGTGTTTTTACTGCATAAATACTATTGTTAACATGATTTATTAGCTTACGAGTCACTGGTGATTGGAGTATTTTTCTTTTACAAGGATTGACGTGTACGGTCATAAAGTAGCACTATGGCAACATCTTGTAGCCCTTTTTTACGGTTGGTCTCTACCTGTGAATGGGCCTGAATGCAGTGTATCAAAAGCTCTTTAGGCTCCCGGGCGAGGGGCACTAACGCTTAAGGTGCTAAGGCGGGGTGCCTCACCTACATTATGCCATCTTTCTGTTTCTTTGTTCTATGTTTGTGCTATATACTATTTTTATGATGCATCATATTATCTTCATACCTTATTATTACCTATTAAAGAAACTATCACTCGTATAAACTATAAAAAGACTATGTATAATATATCATTAAGTTATTACCAATTCCCCACATCTATAACTAAATCTTATTCTTCCAAATTGACAAGAAAAAACTTTAGAATTTTATGAAATTATGCATTTTTAATTAAAAAATAATTAGCACATAGCATTACTCAGGCGAACTCCTTGGATGGTGCCTAGTCCCTCAGGCGATAAGGGGTCTTGGATCCTTAGAGCGCCTATCACTTTTAACATCGTCTGAGTGTGGATTAATATTTTTAGTTTGCCAAGTTTGTCAGTGAGAACTCCTTGATTCATTTTTTGTAAGTTAGCTGTATGTATGGGCATGTATCTTTGTATTGCGGCAATTATACTTATTTGTGTGACCTGGGGTTTGCAGTAGGATCTCTGTTGTTCTGTGCAAAGGTGAATGTGGTAACATTTGTGTATGTTATGTTTTTCATTATTGTGAGGATACATTTTAGCCGAACTGTAAAATTTGTTGGTTTTATTTGCTATTGGACTTTCATTTTGATAGTTTGTTGTATATTACAGCCCTATGTTACCGAAGTCACTAATATCCCAATGAAACTTAATATGATAACCTCGTATACGCTAAGGTAACCTATAGAAAGCTACTCCTACCGTACCGCGTTTTACAATATGTAGCATACCACGTTTTCATTTTCATTCCTCATTCCGGAACAATCTGCGTTCCAGCTAACATAGTTACAGCCTCTCCTGGTTTACCTTGTCTAACTTTTGCATTAGTGGAACTCAACCAAAGGGATACATAGGCATCTATCTTTAATCAAGCACAGCTTCTTCACAATAAATACAAATAATCTGTCTTTTCATTTCGCCACCATTACATAGTAGTAGCACAAAGTGTTTTCATGTCTAGCAGATATGTGGGAGAATAGTTGTAAAGTTTCTACAGTCTCTTCTACGCTACTGTCCTGTGTAAAAGATAGAAAACCAAAATATATAGAAGCAAATAAGCAATAACTTGTCTATCTGGCTAATTATCTTCTTGTGCTCTAGTGTTTCTTGAAGTTTGAAGGTAGTTGGAGACTGATGTTCAGTGTTTTGGCTAACATTTCTATATCAGGTTTTGATGACATGGATAGTATATTCGCATCACCCGATGATTTTAAGAGGCTGAATCGCCGGGACAAGATAAGAGGCCTGCATCTCTTGGAGTATTTTGTCAACAAGTGTCATGAGCTTGGGGTACTTGGATATTTTTCCTTTGATAGCCTACATGTTATCAACATAAAACTTGCTCGTACTTGCGAATACACATGAATCGGATTGAGATAGTTTCTTTTTCTTTTTCTTTTTGTGTTTGAGACTCACTGAGTAATTTTATGCCCAATGGGGTACAATTTTCTAATTTAAATGTGTTCAGGTTTCTTGTGAAGCATGGATCAAGAAAGGTGATCCCAAGGAAGTTATCTGCCATGAGGTCAACCGCGTACAACCTGACCTTTTGGTCGTTGGAAGCAGAGGTCTTGGCCCTTTCCAGAAGTAAGTTTGTTAAAAACTTGATAAAGATTTTGAATTCTGTAATTTATTTTCTTTGGGTGCCAATTCCTTTCATCTTCTGGTCATTTTTTACACGTTCTCTGGAAAATATGCTTTGCAAATATAATCCCTGAACCTTCTGTTATGTTTGGTAAGATGTCAAAAGTTTGTATATATTTGGGTAAATGGCTGGCAAAAACTTGTCTTCTTTGTGTCATTTTTCACCAGAAATCTAAATAGCTGGCTTAAATATTTGAAGTGTAATTTAGTGGCGAAGTTCCGAGAATAGTTTCAGCTTGTTAGTAAACTGACAAATGGATAAAATTTGATGGGGGTAAAGTTTCATTTATTAGTGATCAAGTCAAAATAAATATGAAATCACTCTCAGTTTCATTCTAGTTGATTTGTGGCATAATCCTGTATCCTTGCTCGATGACATTATATGTTTGGATCTGCTTTGCAGGGTCTTTGTTGGTGCTGTGAGTGACTTTTGTGTTAAGCATGCTGAGTGCCCTGTCATCACAATCAAGCGCAAGGCTAATGAGGCTCCACAAGACCCTATTCAAGATTGATTTCACCATAATATGCTCCTGTCGGTAAATTTCTTTTGTGGATAGAGATGAAACACTCAGGCGAATGCATGTTGATGGCAGCGTATATGTGAAACATTGACTACTTGTTATTCCCCTTCCGTGGATTGTACGTGTAAACTTGCTTTGTGTTAACCGTTGTTTGTAGCAAATATCTCTCGAGTTTGTTTCTCTTATGTGAAATCGGAAACTCTTTAATGGGTTGTATTGATATTAGTTTTGTTGTGGTAAGTCTGTTCATAATAGTTTCAAATTGTCCATTTTCTGCCTCGAACAGTCGTATCTAGACAAGTGCTGTGTTGCAGTTTTTCCACAATAGCGAGGACCTCTGCATTATGGACTCTCTGGTATTTTCAGAGTTTGCCTTCGGCCAATCTTTTGACAGGATATATAATTGATCACACCGTCTTTTCTTTCTAGAAAATGTGCAAGAAAGATATGATGATGAATAGCTGTTCCTGTAATTATAGCATCTCAGATGACTGCTTAATGTACAACTGATTAGTCGAAAAAAGAGCTGCCAAGTAAATTTAAAGCCCATGTGTGGCGCATGTATGGTCGCGTGTAAGATCATCTACAGGCTAAACACAAACATCTATGCAAATATAGTTTATAGCACCCAAAAAAAAAAAAAAAAACCGTATTACTCAATGTCGAACTCATGGACCCAAGACGGATATGCCAAGCAGAGTTTTACACTCATGCATGGATATTATTCTAAGAAAACTAAACTACCACAAGATAGCAGCCTGAAAGGTCCCCAAAACATGATCCACCTTGCCAGATGTAAGCTTTTGCGCGGACAGAAGTTGACCACAATCCGCCATAGTTTCATCAGAAATTTCTTTTAAAACTAAATCATAATGGTCAAGGTTGATGGTAAAAGCATTAGAACCTATACCAATTTCATACCCTAATGTGATCATGTAACTTATTACAACTGATGAAAATCAGTGGCTAACAAAGAAAACCAGAGAAACAAGTGGGACAAGAAAGAACATGAGGGCTCTCAATCAATTTATCGCATGCTTTAAGCCGAACTGGACTTGGTGATAGTGCTTATGTTGTCCAAAAGCCCTTTCAACTCATTCTCCAATTTCACCATCAACTCACTCGAGATACTCCCACCACAATTATCCACCATTGATGTCATAATCTCGAGTTTCTGTTTTATGAACAGAAGGCAGGACCCCTCAAACTCAGCAGAAGCCCCCAACATATCAGGATTTTGTACAATTTCATTCACCTTTGAAGCACCAGCAGAATATCGAAGCCAAAAACTCACCTTAGCAGATCCAAATGGGTTCTTCTTTAGACATGTGTTAAAGGCCTTTTCGGTATCGGAATTGGTCAAAAAGACAACCTTAGCACAGTAAGATTCATGCGAGATATCCGTTTCCATCTCATTCACAGGCCCAAATTTGCAAAAGATTGCAATCAAATCAGCATTTGATGGCAAACAGAACCCGGGCGGAAAAATTACCATAAGGCTTACAGGTTTAGATGCTTCTTTATCTGAGCCCGTATCATTTGCCTTCCCTAACTTGGATCCAGTTTTCAGAGACTTCCGCTTTCCACCCTGTTGAGCATTATGGTATATCTTGTAGTAGGACCCATGTAAGCAGTTCACATTCCTATAAGCGAAAATGAATCCCACAACCGTATCAAGAAAGTTCTTATCGCGTAAAATAAGAGGGTTAAGAGCTGCAGACCTTACTTCAGATACCACTTCTTTTATAGGGACATTGATTTGGACTAAGTTAATAATCTTTTTCTCTTCTTTTGATAGCTGAGGTCTTGGATTCGGAGATGGGTTAACAGAGGTGACAACTTTGTTGGAAAGATTGTCCTGCAAGGGTTTATTGTTGCTATACAGAAGGAAGTTTGATCTAAGACTTTGGTCTGCAACTCTAGTCACCCCTTCGTCAATAATCTTTTCCCCCCCTTCTTTTGACGGCCGAGGACTTGAGTTCGGAGATGCCTTCATAGAAGTGTCAACTTCTTTATAAAGATTATCCCGCAGGGATTCATTACTACCATTCAAATTGGGAGTTGATCCAATAACTTGGCTAGCAACTCTACTCATCCGTTCTCCCATTTGGGCATTTTTTGGGCTCAAACTTCTTGATATTGATTTAATATTTATGAAGGGAGGAGATAAGTACATGCTTTTCTTTCTTTCCCTCGACACTCGTACATTCTCAGTTTCTTCTTGGTTATCATTTTCAATGCTAATCACTTTGTCCTTCCTCTCCTTTTTAGCACCTTCTTTTTCCTCTGTACCTTCAGAAGCCTCTGATTTCTCAGTCATCTTCCTCTTCCTTGTCATCTTTGGCAATGGAGAGGATAGATCTTGCCCTATATGATTAGGAGCTTCATCACCAATCTTCCCTTTTGCGCCTGTAACTGAGGACCTCGTCGTCATCTTCTCCCCACTTGCAGCTACATTCTCATTTTCCCCTTTGATAATTTTATCAACTTTTTTAGTACCAGGCTCTCTATCCTTTGCTGGTACATTCTTGGTTTCTTCTCCTTTATCATTCCCAATACTAATTACTTCGTTCTTGCTCCCACTTTTAGCACTCTCTTTTTTCTCCATAATTTCATCTGATGCCTCATTCTTCTTCCTCTTCCTTGTCGTCCTTTGTAATGGAGAAGCAAGATCTCCATAAGCTTGGTCAACACTTTTCCTTTTTGAATCTTTATCAGAGGATCTGTGTTCCCTTTTCTCTCTACTTACAGTTTCACCTATGGTAGTCTTATCAATTTTCTTAATGACAGGCTCTTTCTTCTTCTTTTCACTAGGCAGTTGACCCCCACTATCACCATTTTTAGCACGCAAAACTTTGTCCCCAGAATGCTTGGGAGATGCTAAAGCATTCTGCTTTTTCTTTCCATTAGTCGAAGCAATTTTGTTTCCATCATCCTTCTTAACTGGAGACACTTGGTCCTCTTCTTTAATCTCTTCATCCTCACTGCCACCTCCATGAGCAGTCAAGACTTCTTCAAGAGACTTAATAATCTCGGGCTTTTTCCTCCCCTTCTTTCTCCCTGATATAGAATTAACTTCACGAACACTCTGATTAGGGCCTTCATCTTCACTGTGCGCTCTCGTTTTTCTCTTTCCAGATTTTAGAGCTTTCTCCATATTTCCCGTCTCATTATTGGGCTTAACAACTTTGTCTTCTTTCATTAGTTTAGCCACGCTTTTCCTCTTCCTTCTTTTGTGAAGCTTATCAGCTTCTACTCCCTCACACTTCCGTAACCAAGGCTGATTTGATTCACCAATTTCATGCTGAGCTGGCATAGAAATTCTGTCTTCATCTGATGCGCCTTCGTCTGGATCCAACACGGGCCCACTAACATCATCTAACCCATACCTGCCCTTGTCTTCTAACCCTTCAATAGTCTGTAGCTCAGAAAACATTGCCATCTCATTTTTCTCATTTGCGCGATAGAATGCTGAAAGCCAGCTCTTCATTACCGTGAGCTCAAGCATACAAGAACAAGAGGCCTTCGTTGCAATATTTCTAAGCAACGGAATTATTTTTACTGGCTCAAGCTGAGGTATTTCACTTAGATCAAAGTCTGGCACAAGGACACCTTGCCTGATTCCTGCATTAACTACCAATGGTCTGGCAAGGGCACCCCGATATTCTTCAGATATGCAAGAACAACACATTTTAGATTCAACAAGCCTGCCAATCTCATTTAGAGCCTCCTCAACAGCATGCATTAGTTTCCTAGAAGTGTTTTGTTTTGACATTTTCTTGAAATTCTCTGCAAAAGGCTTCAGCTGAGATAACGAGCACCATGAAAATGAGCCGTCCCCAAAATATGCGACAAGCAACTTTTTACTCTTCTGCAGTTTCTTAGCATAATCAGAAGCATCTGAAGGATTGTAAATTTGCCCAGGCCACCAAGGGTTGTTCCTAACCTTGCCCCACACAAATTTGCCCACATAAAATTCATGCTTGTTGTTACCCTCATCCTCATCCTCACCTTCATCTTCTTTCTCTTCCTCATCTAACTGTTTTCCATCATCATCCACCTCATCCTTTTTCCCTCCTCCCCCCACTATGCCCTCGTTTTGGCCCATCTCATCTACGCCCTTCACATTTCCAGCTACAGACACTATACTATTTCCGTGTTTACGATTCTCCCCACTTGCATTTACAGCATCCGATGAACCATTTACTTCTGCAGATAACTCTTTACTCCTGCTCGGCTCCACCACCGTATCATCACCATTCCTATTCAATACCTCATATTGTCCCCCCAATTCAACTTCATCGTCCCGACAAGATCCTTGATCACCATTAACAGAGAAACCACCATCCAATTTTGTCATATTTTCTTCAGCTTCTAAATTCAAGTCTTGAATTGGTGCAGGGGTTGGGGCATGAGCTTGCGGTGGTATAGATGAGACCAAAGAACCGATCTCAGCTAGGGTTTTTGCTGTATCTCCCGACATATGTAAGTAAATGTTTCTTCCACGAATTTCCAATTTTCAGAACTTCTTGCAATTCAATAAACACCACTGCAACAATAACAGAAACAGGAAATGAGAATAACAATCAATAATACTAGTACTTTCAGCAGAGTAATTGAATCGCTACAATATTTTTTGACTTTCGTCTATTTGCAAATAATGAAATAAACAGCACAATCAGAATATAGGAGAGTAGAAGACGATAACAAAAATCTGGGATAGATTTGTTATCTCAGGTGCAACGTAATCAAGAAAACACGAAAAAAGAAAAACAACCAAAGGTTTAAACTGAAACTGATGCTAGGGTAATGACCCAATCATCTTCAATTTCCAGTTCAAGAAACAAAAAACAAGAAACGGGAAACAAGAAACAATAAAAATTAACATGTATACAAGGAATGAAATAAACAGCACAATCAGAATACAGAAGACGATAACAAAATCTGAGCTAGATTTCATTATCTCAGCCGCAATGCAATCAAGAAAACACGAAAAAACTGGGGAAAAAAAAAAAGCAAAAGGTTTAAACTGCAACAGATACTAGGATAAAACCCAATCATCTTCAATTTCCAGTTCTTTTGTGATTCAATGAAAACAACTGAATTAAAAATAGAAACAAACACAAGAAACTAAAAATATTAAATTGAAAACTGTTGCAACTTCTTTCAGCAGAACACTCAAATCAATACAAACATAGAAACCCACGTGTGTATATACATATGCGGAGTAAAATCAAAGGCAACGACAATCTAATACAGGTTTTTGTTGCCTTGAAAACAAATAAACATGCTAAACTCAGATAGTAAAGTAAAAGCTCAATCTAAGCTAGGGTTTTAACAACTGTAACTAAGACAGAACATGGAAATGAAAATATAAAATATAAAAACTTTTAGCTAATTATTCGAACTAATCAATACACATACTGTCTCTGATTCAACAATACACACACACACGTATCTATCCATTTATCTGTAACATATATATATATGTGCGTGTGTGTGTATGTATATATATTTAATCAAAGCTAGGGTTTCAACTGTAGAAAAAGGGCAAGCAGAAATATAAAGACGAACATATACAAACAAAATCTTTACACTTTTAGAGAGCGGAGCAGTGGAAAAATAAGAGCTCGTAACGATAAAATATTATTTCGTAGAGTCGATTAATATAAAACAAAAAATAAAATGAAGAAAATAAAATAAATAAATATAGTACCTGAAGAACAACAAAAGAGAGGTAGAAATATAAAAAAAAATATAAAAAGATTCCTCGCTAGTGATATTTAGCACCGGTTTATGGTCCCTATAGTTTAGGGGAAAATATTATTTGGTCCCCAAATTGAGAAAACATTATTGAATGACCCGAATATGTCACTTTTTTCAAAATTTAGGGACCAAATCTGTCAGCTTTTAAAATATTAGAAACTGGCACAATCCATTACGGGAGGGGGATTTATATTTGGCAAATTTCTAATTTCCTCTCCAAATTATATGGAATAAGGTTATACGTAATTTTTTTTTAAGTTTTAGTTTTATTAGCTCGAAAATATTACAATGAAGTATTAAGAGACATCGGCCCAATCAACATTATAAATTGCTTCAAGAAGAGCTACAACACCACTAGAGTGGCATGAATTACATAATTAATGAATATATAAAAATGGATTGGAAATAGAAAAAATGACACAAATTAGTCTGATACAAAAATAAATAAACAACTAAGATAATATATCATATTATAAATACTTAAAAAAATACATAATAGGTCAGATCAGTCAAGTAGCAAACTAGCTTAAAGACAAATTTTATTTCCAAAGAAAAATCTTTACATACACTACTAACGATCTAAAATTTACCAAATCAATTAATCGTCTATCCTATACAACATTCAGTACTTGACATCTAAAGCCAATTACTGTAGCCGATCAAATGCCAAATCCAATTTGATATGCTTAGGCTGCTGCTACTTTAATTTCAATCCCATGTAACATGATTTATATACTTGTACAGTCTATCAAATTAAGATTGCATATGCTTTGTTTTCTTGTTAACAATTTTATATATTTCGTAAATAGAATCCCTGAAAAAAATGATTTTCATGGATTAATTTCAAAATTGGGTGTGGCTGAAAATGTTATGCAGATATATCCCATACGAAATTAACAGCAAGGGCAACTTCAAATCAACATTTGCCCTTGTGCAATTTACTCATTTGTGATTTATATGAAGTCGATTAGTATTCATTATTTAACACAAAATAACTTAACACATAGGGTATATTATCATGGCAATAAATGTTGTAACTATCACTGTGACGGGGCAAGAGGGCCAAGAGGCCATGGTTACCCTTGACCCTAGCAAATTTTGCAAAAGATTCATAAAGATTTTCAAAATTTCCATTGCACGGCTCTTCTGAACGAAAAATATTTATCCTGTTATATATGGGGCAGGAGGGCGAGGAGGCCATGGTTCCCCTTGACCCTAACAAATTTTGCAAAGGACTCATAAAAAATTTCAAAATTTCTACTGCACGGCTCTTCTGAACGAAAAAATATTTATCCTGTCATATATAGGACAGCAAAACCCCTCCTTGAACATAAATTATGGCTTCATCTATGTGAGCATGAGTGTCCTATTTAATAGATCCTACTTAGCATTTGGTAACTAATGCAGTTGGAAAATCCTGCAATAGAAAAGCAGCATTAGCGAGTAGAACTCGACAAGAAACCTATCAAAATAACTCATAGAGAAGCAACAACTATGCTCTAATTCACCTTACAATTTCACTTATATATAAACCATTCAAGCTCAATTAGAAGTTACTCTAATGGAACAACTATGAAACATAGCTATCTACATTAATTTTTACACAAAACTTAAAAATTATATCAAAAGCACGAAAGCATCTTTAATGGTGACTGTGACCAACAAACTTTAAGCAAACAATCTCCCCAAGCCAAAACTCTTTCAAAATAAAGATAGATATAAATAACCATTCTACTTTGGGTAAGTTCATTTTATTCCTTATTTTATGGGTTTCATTTCAATTTATCCCTTATTATTTTATTTGATTTAATTTTCTCCTACCGTGTAACCTCGCTTCAATTTGCCCCATTTTTTTTCAATTTACCGTATATACTTTTATATATTTCCAATTTACCCATATCTTTTTGCTTCGTTTCAATTTACCCCTATTATTATTAAATTTAGCTTTAATTATCGATATATTATTGAAATAATAATCTATAATTTCTCAACAAAATTAGTGTGTAAGCGAATGAATTAGATACAATTGATCCTATTAAATCAAATTATTGAAAATCTTTTGATGATACAATTTTAAGATAATAATATTAATTATCATTCCATATTTTGTGATCTAATGTACTTGTTAAGTTGTTTCAGAAATCTGCTCCATAAACTTAGTAAAAGATCAAACAGTGTTCAAATGATTAGAGTTTATATTGGTGTAACGGTACACAGAGTGTGTGTAACGTTACATTCCTGTGTAATGCTACATGAAGCATGTATGACGGCTTCCAGTGAGTTTTGTATGAAAAATAAGTTTGTGTAACAGTACACATAGTTTGTGTAACAATATACCCTTGTGTAACGCTACACCAAGCATGTGTGACAGCTTTTCAGTGAACTCTGCAAGAAAAATAAGTCTGTGTAATGGTATACCAAAGGTGTAACGCTACACATAGCTTGTGTGACGGTTTCCAGATAATTATGCAAGGAGAGTGGTCTTGAATAACTGTATACAAGTATTTGTGTAATGATATACTAGTGAGTACTGATACAAAAGTTTTGTATAACGGTACATACTGCAAATTTAATTATAATGGTCATATTTGATTAAGGTTTAACTTGCCTTATCTTGTAATTAATTACCAAAAATGAATTTATACTCAAAACACATAAAAGTAGGTTCGAATATGAGTTTGAAGAAGATGAATTGCAAGGTTGTTTTATCTCATTATTCATACAAGCAAGATCAAGCATTCAATAAAGTTCAAAAACCCACTTCCTATTTTTTAAGCCATCAAAGCCACTCTCTTTTAAAGTTTTTATTCTAAGAGTGTATTAGAGTTTGTAATAACTTGATCCATACTCAAAATCATTTATTCAACTTGTAAGGATCCATTATTTGTAATCTACCTACTTTCAAAATTTTGAATCGTTTAAGGATTTGCTCAAAGATTTGAGGGGGTATTTCAAGCGGAGTAATTAGCACTCGGTAAGCAAATCGTGCTTTATTTAATTGGTAATAACAGAACTTCAAGCGTTTGGTCTTAGAAAAGTGGACATGGGGGATTAAGGAAGATTTTTTGCCAAACCACTATAAATCCTATTTCATCCACCCTCTTGATTTTTATTATTAGTGTAATATTTCTAATAATTTTTAAAATCTTATTTCATCCCCCTTCTTGTGATTTGCTTACAGATCAACAGATCCGTTTAACTCATCTTTTTAACTTCTCATACTTGTTAATTATAGAGATAAATTGATTAAATAATATATTTAATGGATTTGTTAAAAGGGATATATGATATATAAATAATCTATTTTCCCATCAAAATACTTCCGAGAAATAAAAGATATTATTTCAATCGCTTATTATATCCTTATGAAATTTTTTTATAATTATAGGGATAAATTGAAACGAAAAAAAAAGCATTAAGTTGGAAAGAAACTAAAAATATAAGGTGTAAACTAAAAAGATATGGGACAAACTAGGATGAGATTAAAAAGAATAGAAGATAAATGAAAAAAAAAAATAGAGGCTAAATTGAAACATTGTTTTGCAAAACCATGAGAAATTCACCAAATACCCTAACGAACACATTTTGGCAATGCCAAATCTAATAAATATATTATCTTTTTCTCTGGCATTCACATCATTACCTAATTTTCCGTTGTCAACTATATAACTGTATAAAGCACACCACAAAATCAAACTAGGCACTAAGCATATACTACTTTCTTATTCTATGGCAAACAAAAT
Source organism: Embelia ribes (assembly GCA_001753735.1). Lineage (NCBI taxonomy): Eukaryota > Viridiplantae > Streptophyta > Magnoliopsida > Ericales > Primulaceae > Embelia > Embelia ribes. The sequence goes on from MKEJ01056214.1 coordinate 15,780, forward strand.
ACGAGAACTTACCCAAAAAATAAATCCGATTCCTGGCAAGTCTGTCTCTCTCTATATTGAGGGCGTCGGCTTGATCACCGCATTGCTCTTAATGCTCAAAAACTCATCGAAATTGACCTCAAACTCCGTCTTCCCCTCAACCACCGACACTGGAGCGTCCGCGAGTGGTGGAGGAGTTGACGGAGGCGAATACTCCAGGCTTGTTCTGGAGGTAGTTGACGAGACCCTATCAATGTTTTGAATAACGGTGATTGTCTCTGTAACGGTGACAGTTTTGGTGACGTGGTTTCCGAAGACAATGGTGAAAAAATCGAAGTCACAAATTTTTGTTTTCTAAAATTATTTTTTGATTTTTTTTCTGTAACAGACTGGGGCAATGGGACGGAACTCGGAAGTGAGTGGCACAGCCTCAGCTCGTGGCTAATTTACATTGACTAGATTACCCTTCTGGTATCAGAATGTGTCCGCAGTGTGTAGGGACGAAAGGGTAAAATTAAAATATTGGGGGCGTTCCGAGAATCGAACTCGGGACCTCTCGCACCCAAAGCGAGAATCATACCACTAGACCAAACGCCCATTTGTCAACAACGTTTATTTACTTAATATGCATTACTTTTATTTCTCCTTTTAGAGTAATATAATGGAATATTATTACTGCAATTGGGCCTATTAAGTAGTCCACAATGGGCCTGCAGGGAGGGAAACTTATCCATGGCCCACGTCTTTTTAATCTTGTTCTTATTTCCACCAAAAATAAAAATAAAAAAATTTAAGAATTGGTTGAATATTTTAATTTTAGTTGATTTTCCTTTCATTATACTATTATAGGTATTTGGAGAGTAAGATCTTCTATTTCTTTAATAAGAAAATCTAGAATTTTAATTTTAGATATACGCTATCTTTTTCACAATTTTCTAATGGAAGAAGACTTTTTTTTTTCCCTCTCCCTTTTTATGGGTATAAATTCAATGTTCTAGAACGCACTAAAAATCATCCCTGGAAATTTGCAATAAAGAAAAAATATATAATGAATATATTGAGCCGACCTATCATGTGAAAAACGGTGTATTTTCACATGGCAATTTAATTAACACATTGTGACATCAACACATTTTGCATTTAAAAAACATGCCAAAAAATAACTAGTGGCTCTAGTAGACATGAAAGCTCACCAAGCATCTTTTTAAAATTTCTTTGTCGAGAAGAGCCCTTTTTTAGAAAAGAGAAATTTGAGTTGCCAATCTAGAATCTTCCAATATTTTACAGCTTTGAAAGATGAAAAAGCCATATAGATATCGACTAATCAAAAATCATAATTTTTTTTGCCTATACATTGGAGTTTGCATGTGAGGAAGGCAAATCGAAATGGACTCATATGATCTCGTCCATTCGTGGTATCAGTACAAAAGTATAATTTTTCACAAGGGTGAAAAATATATTCTTTACTAAAACTTATAAGTATTATTGATACGTTTGATAAATATAAAAAACAAACATAATTATATATCCATTATTTTCCTTTCCTAACATCTATTTTGGCTCCTCCTCTAGAGCATAGCAATTATTATAGTGCAAAAGAGGTTAAAAAATTCATTTTTTAGAAAAAAAATATACCTTTTTAACTCGAATTTCTTTGCATAATAGCTTTTTATTTTTTTTCCTCACAATAATTATTTATTTTTCATTCCTAACAACAAACGTTCTGTGTTGCATGTTGACAAAGAGTATAGTATAGTATATCTATCTATCTATATATATGTATATATATATATACTATATAAGAAGTGATATATAAACTACAAGGGAGAGCATGTGAAGAGTTCTATTAAGGAACTCAAAGAGTTAGGCTCACGTCGGAGTTCAAAATGTTGCATGGCCACCCAAATAATAATAAAATTAGAAAGCACATGTGGACTTTCCCCAAAATATCACAATTGAGTGTACACGTGTCACCTTGTGATTGGTCTAGTTAGGCACCTGTCTAGTTAGGCATTGGCTCTATATACCCATTAATCGTGCACGTGCTTAACTATTGGGTTAATTACACTATTGGTACTCATAGTTTCATCCAATATTTGTTTGGTCTCCAACATTTTTGAAAAGGTTGCGCAATTGGTCCTTGTTGTCGATGAAAAATTATTTTAAACGATGAAAAACATTATCAACTGGCTAATATGTGATTTATTATGTGGCCATTCAGTATTTTTCAACTGTAAATATTGATATCGTCTCCTACATTGAGCTAGATTTTTTCAGGGTATTTTGTGAGCTTACCAGCAAGAAAGTGTGAGAATATTGATGTAGAATAGTGAGAAAAGGTAGATGTATTCCTTTAGCTACGTTGATACAAGTAATACAAAAAGGATATTCGTATTACAAAATTAGACGATCTAGTTGGTTTAGATAGGAATGGATAATGTCTAAAAATTGATGTTAAAGACCCAATTGGATATTTTATATTGGCTCTACTTAGCCGACCCAAATTTATTGGGATATTAAGGCTTGAATGATGATAATGATGTCACTTTTCAAAAATGAGGGGCCAAATTTGACAATTTGCAAATTCGGGAATTGTTACTAGGATAATTATCATTGATCACCCCTGAGGTTTGCATTATTATCAATAAGCATCCACTTGTTTCAATAAATTATCATAGAGCACCATTTTGATCTATCTTGACTATTTTGCCCTTAATATATTGGGAAAAAATATTCTTATTATATAATATTAGTATATTATGTTAATTAATAACAAAATATAATAATTGTTTATGTAATGTAAAATAATTTTTAATAGAAAATAGTATAATTTTTTTTTTTGCAGTTACAAATAAAATTTTATTGGGGTCAAAAATATTAAAAGTTTATAGACAGAAAATATTGATATCAAAATAGAAAAATTTAGGTATCATATGCAAAACTCTTAAATTGTGAAATACACATATATCTAATATTTAAATAGTTAAATATTAAAATGAAAATGCTTCCATCCTCGAAAATTTGTAGCAGTTCAATTGTATGATCGTTGCAAAGGCGCATAGTTTAAAATTTTATTATTTTTTTAATATATTGTATATTAAAGTTATCGGGTCTTAAATCACTTGGTTTTCCTTTTCGATTGATTTTGAAAATTTACTAATTTCATTAATTAGAACAAAAAATATTATTTTTATAAACTTAATTTGCATGAATTTTCTAATTGTTTTCTCTTTTTATCTGAATCTATATAAACGTAAGCTACAATCATATATAAAATTATTTTTTCAAAGAAATATTTTTAATATTGCTAAAAGTTTATGTCATATTACATAATTAATTATAGCATACTGATATTAGTTAACATAATATAATTATATTAAAGAGAAATAAAAATTTATATTTTCAATGTAAAGGGTAGTATAGTCAAGAAATTTCAAAATGGTTTTCATTGATAATTTATTGAAACAAGTAGATAATCATTGATCGAGATTGAAACAAGTGGGTGCTTATTAGTAATAGGGCAAACCTCAAGAGTGGTGATTGATAATTACCCTTGTTACTATTGGCACTGTTATATTGAAAACACGGACACCATTGGTGAAACTCACCCATGTATATTCATGTAGAAGAATGTATAATATATATTTTATTTAATTTTTTGGTTAACTAGTTAAGGTGTTTAGGTTAGCTTGTTTGTACCTCAATTACTCTTTCTCTCTCTCTCTCTCTCTTTTGAATTAACCGAAAAACAGAAATAACAAGAAATGATCCATAATACCAAATTAAACAAGTAGTTTAAGCAATATATCTTTCATTAAAAAGCCCCATATTTGCTAATCATGTTTGTCAAGTTATTTACTAATGTGGAATTAATCTCAATTGATTGATAAAGACTAGTGGTATGTACTTCTACTTAAACAAGAAATCTCTAAAATACTATTAATTTATAGAGCCGTAATTAGCTTTAGTGTCTAAACATATTTAACAAAAACACCACCATCTTTTCAAAGGATATCATTCAATAGATAAGATGGCCATATTAATTAAAGATAGATTATGAGGTGAATGCAATAATTTTTAACATTACCTATGGTGCAATATATAACCTCGAAAAACTGGTTAGTATTTAAAATTTACGGCATCTTTATGTAAAAATTTTCAATTACAAAAACAATATATCGCGCGACAACTTCACATTGATAATGAATTTGAAAGTGCATGCAAAAGAAAAATCAAATAAGAAACTTGTTTTGATTAAGCAAAAAAAGGCATAATTTACATGCAATTTCACATATAATAAGTTATTAAGCTCGATATAGATGACATCTATACCACATAGTTACAACCATTTTTTCACTATATAACGCTTATTTTCCCCACCAAACATAGTTAGTGACTCATAATATTACATCCCATATATGTAGCATTCATAATATTTAATCTAATTTATTATATATTAGAACTCCAAATTCAATTTTATCAGTCTCCATTAAATAGGTTTAGAGACCAAAGATCATCCATGCTCCACATATTCTCATTTGCTTCGGTCGGAAAATGAGGATGAAAATTCTCAATAGGCTCGGGATACTGTTGGGATGGGTACATTACACCACTCGCATGGTTATATTGAACTGCAGATACACAATATTGGATTGAGCTCGCTTGATCATTCTGTTGGCCAGTACATTGGGCGCCACTTGAACTTTCAGCTTGTTTGATATGCTTTTGAATTCGAGTTCTCCAATAGTTTTTTATCTCGTTATCAGTTCTTCCTGGTAGTTGCTTCGCAATTTTTGACCACCTTTGCAAAAAAAGGGGATAGTGAGGACAATAAACTGATAAAAATACAATAATTTGGAATTAAATATTTGAACTTTACTAGATCGGAAATAATTATTCATAATCGAAAAAAAAAATGTGTTTTACAATATTTATGTGGAAAGTTAACAAATTTCAACAAAAAGGAGAAAAAAGTGTGAATTTGTGTGTCCAATTAATTTCTAAATTCGGAAAAACCGCAATTACAAAATTGAAGCATGACCCACTATATCTTTTCAATTTGCACTTATCTTAATTGTGGTAAAATTATTTTCTTCATGTTCAATGGTTTAAAATGAAGGCCTTCATGTTCCTTGGCTGAAAAAAGTCCTATAAATCCACTAGGGTTATTTAAATAGAAACTTAGAGGAAAGAAATTTATTGAGAGATCACTAGAATATTGAAATCACATCAATTTCTAGCTTATTAGGTTTATACATACATAAACACAAATAAATGCATATGTATGTATATGTGTAAGATGCAATTGGGAGATCTCCAACTAGTGTTCAATACTTCTTATTGAGAGGTGGGTTTTTTTGTACACTTTGCAATGCAATATTATATACCATGGGTACCAAATAATGGGAGTTATTTTAAGAAACATAAAAACATGTGAGTGTTTACAAAATAATATATCTCAAAAAATCACGTGAGTGAAAAATATGAAGACGACTTCCATGGAAAAATGAGATATTTTCTTTTCGGTTTATTATATTATTGAGAACTTTTCATATTGTAATGTTTCTCTAGACAATAATATAGAGTGGAAAAACAAAGCCATGAAAACCGAAAATTTTATTACCAAAAATAGCAAGAATCAAGCTTATTCACTGGTTGAAAAGTGGTGGCTATTATATAAGGCTTGTTGGGTTGTAACTTACAAGTTCTAATCTTTATTTTTATTTTACTTAAAAATTGGATATGATTTGGTTTTTTGGTTTTTAAGTTGAGCTTATTTATTATTTTAGCTTAAATAAGCTAGAGATTTTAAGCTGAATATATCCAATTTTTTTCTTACTCATAAATAAACTAATTTATTTGATTAAAAAACTGCAACATAATGAACCCATGGTATCACCATGCTATTTTTGTATTTTAATATCTCGTATATTTAATTTGGTAAATAAATTATGTAAACGCATTTTATTCTGTCATCAACGCAGATATTCGATGATCTCCACATAAATAACAGTGAGATATTGGTAAGTAGCAACTTTCAGATCATTTTCACATTTTCTTCTTCTCCTCCTTATTATTATTTGAAATCAAATGTTATGAGGAAGTAATAACATTATGGCTAAAGATGCAATATTATATTTTGTAATTAATATGACTATATTCTTCTGTTAGTAAGCTTTAGATATAATAAACAATGACAACCCACTGCCTCTGATTTTTATTTTTTAAAATAATGATACAATTTTTTTAATATATTAACAAAATTCGACTAACAATAAATCACAGTTGTGATATGACAATAGAAGGGACAAAACATGATGGTAGAAGGCCAAGTCAGCTTATGCCACTTTAAGCAACTTTTACACTTGATGGGTCAGCAAAGGCATGAATAGGTATGCCTCAAAATAGAAACTTGTGTTGCCAAATTTAGCTTAGTTTGGCGGCCACAAAAGACTCTTTATGGGAAGGCATTTCCTAACATCCTTAAAAAAAAAAAAAAATACGATGAAGAGCCACGATTTTAAACCAAAAAAATAAAATTTAATATAAGTAATTATAAAATTATGCCTAAAATTTTTAATATATTTCTATGTTAGAGTTATCTTTACTTTCAATAGGCTTAGCCTAATGTTTTCAATCTAGAATCTATTTATTCCAAGTTTCAAGGCCAGCTTGTACACGAATAAGTTTCAAATTTTATTGGGCGCATTTTTTTTGGATAACTTAAAATATAAAAATATAATATGTCAATGTAAAAAAATTATCAAATTTACATTATAGAATATAAAAATGAAGATAAATTTGATATTTTTGTTATATTCAAATATCAAATTATTATATTTCAAAACCTCATAAAAAAATGAATACAATCAAACTGTGCAATTATTTGTTGACGAATGAAGTATATAATTGCAACAATCACATGCAAATAGAATTAATACTTGATAACTGACTTACAGAAAAGAAAGTGTAATATAGAATCATTTATAGAACATTAATATTATTACTAATCAACTTGGGCTAACTCTACCAGATAAAAAAATAAAAATAAAAATCAATATTGAGATTTAAAATAGAAAGGAGGCAATTATCAAAATCACCCCATCATCTTTGTCCCAAACTTTCAATTTATATAAATTTCATCGCCGAGATACCATTTTATCATCAAATTAGTCTTTTTGACCATTTTGCCCTTCATTTTCACTACGTACTAAATTAGAATGTTACTTTTGTGTGATAGAATAGATACTAAAATAAAAACAAATTATAAATAGAAAGTATACATTATTAAATAAAATTTAAGCTTTTAAAATAATTAAAATTTTTAAATAATAAAGAGAATTAAAATATGTCAGTCCCAGATCCCGAGCGTTCGGAACGCGATCTAAATGCGACACATCTCCATAAGAGTTATGATACTACCATTTTCACTAAGAATTTCTCCAAATTTAAAATCTTAATTACACAAAAGTACACAGTAAGAAATGTCAACTAACATTAAAGTCTTGAATACACATAAACTTCTGCCACTAACAAGTGTGTCAAATGCAAATTCAAGGGCTAGCAGGGCCTGGGATTATCTTCAAAAGGAAACGCTAACATGTCTTGGTGTCACCTCAAACAAAGCCTCCCTTCTTTCTCGACATGCCTCCGAACTTCTCTCATCCAACCAAATCTTGTGCGATGGTGGAAGAAACTGACTTCTATCCCAATATTTTTCTAGTTTCAAAAACACATAAACGTAGTAGATGGTTAGAGTATTTTTTGAGTAAAAATAGCACGCATATTAGTTAAGGCAAAAAATTAACTTTTAATGAAAAATTAGTAATTTAATAATAGTTTAAAACATTTTAAAAATGAAGAGTGTAGCAACTTTGTTTATTCTCGTCATTACATAATTCGTCAATTACTGGGTGGGTCTACGTATCAACACACATCGAATCTTCATCACATCACATCATATCTGTACGCCAACACACAACAAAATCAACACGACATATTGGGGCCGATCAAATGATACATTAGGAAAATACTTAAACTCGAGACTTTACGCATAAAGGTTTTATGTGGATACCCCTTCACACCCTAGATCTAGAAACCTGATTGAAATTTGAACGGAAGTTTATCTCCAACCCCTAAAATATTTTCGCAAATTCAAATTGTAATGCCCTAGAATTTCTAAACAACTCCGAGCATGTCACTAACTAACCATCACAATTTCTATAGGCTATTCTAAAACAAAACATGTCTCATAAATGAAATGAATGGAATCCCATAATAAAACTGTCACGCCCCAATTTTCCTAGAAGACTTGTAGTAAGTCTCGAACCTACTAGATATCTTGAAGGGTGAGTGTATTCCCTTTTTAAGTAAAAAGAAAACAAAAACTTTATTTGGTTTTGAAAACAAA
>MKEJ01056217.1:0-21029 GCA_001753735.1 Embelia ribes
ATAAAAAAATATTAGTAATAATTTATCCTCAACTTATAATAATTTATCTCAAAATCAATAATAATTTGTTTTGTCCTCACAATAATAAAAAAAACTAATTTTATTGAGAGGACTTCCGGATAGGTTTTCCTTCATCCAGATATTAAACAAGTTTCTGCACAAGGGAGATGCACAAATAAGTTGAATCAAACTAAATTTCTTAAATATATATTTTGTAGCAAAAGTTTCTTTTGTTAAGACATAAATTGTAGAATTTACGTAATTAATCAAGACGCGTACCTACTGCAAGCAGTCTCACCATAGCTTCTGCAATTTAACCAAATAGAAGCAACAAAATAGAAAACAATCTCAGGAAAATCCTACCATCCATATATCCCTATATCAATTAGAAAAAATTTACAATAAAGATGTGTTTGGCTGTGAGATAATATTATGAATTATTTCTTTATAAACCAAACACTATACAGCAGCTTCCCCATCTCCCCTACAAACATCAAGCCAAACAACTGAGGATGGGAAGCAAAAACAGAAGTAAATACCATATATACTCTTTCCTACCCAAATATAGATTATATTTTCATTGTATGTAAAAACAAGAAGCTAAGAAGACCCTCTCATATGGTATTATTTAAGAGTACAACAAAAAGCAGCACAGCTCCACCAACGAGTCAATGCTTACGAATGAAAAACAGATGGTACACTAAGGAAGATCATCTCTCTTCCCTCTCAGCGGAAAATCATACCCTACAAAATCTGTGATGCTTTATCTTCTCTTTGTTGCCTCGAAGGTCAGTATTTACCTTGCGCATTTTAATTGTATATTTTAAACGGCTTCTCAAATGCATGGCGGTTCTGCAAGAAGGTAATCCACAGTTAAAGCTTTAAAATGACAAAATATATTTAATAAGACTGCCCAAAAAAAAAAAAAAGAAAGAAAAGAGAGTTCGTCTTTGAACTTAAGGTCCACTTTATTTACTGTAAAGGCTGAAAGGAAAAATATCTTGTGCTCCACTTTAAATCACAGAGATTTGAAGAAACATACCTGATTAACTGCATAAGCCTTTTTAGGAGCAGTGTCTAAATGCTCCAACCCAAGGTAGCGCTCCCAATCACCATAAATATCTCTTCTCTGAAAGAAAATATAACAAAAAGACAAATTAAAATTGGAGAAAAAAATGACATAAATAAAACGGAAAGCTTGGTTCATCAGCCAGTCACAATTATTAGCAAAGTACAAAACATCTTGGTAAGGGAGATCAACAAAATCGACAACCATTACGAATACTCAAAAAGAGGAGTATCAATTTTTGTTCACTAAAATTGTTTTGCGCGACTGCTAAAATATACAGAAAAGTATCGAAACTTTCTACGTAGGCAAGATCAAATGCTTGCCGTTCACTTCCATAATCAACACAATCCAGAAAAATTAAATATGTTAAAGCTATGTCAAAGATGCACACCTGAAAGAAATTTTGAATTATGTCCGAGTCTTGCAGGTACTCTGGCCGGCTCATGGACACGAATGCAAATTTCCACTAATCGTCCATGAAAAGTTTTCCTCAGTAAGTGGAAGTCAAATGACAAACAAAAATAAGAAAAGGACGCAAGATGAAAATTATGGCCTACCTCACAAAATTCCTCATCTGCAACCTGCAACTTCTTCTGAATCCGTATTTTGATTTCAGCCAAAGTTTCTCCTTCATGTAAGACCAAGAAGAAGGGTTCTCCAAAGTTTTGGATTTGCTGTAGAAAGAAGCATGTGTAAAAAAAAACTTGTCTAAAATCAAAACCCTCTACCCCTTTCAGTCCCTCTCCCAGAATGAGGTGGGGACTAGTACTGATCACCGGAACACACCTCATTGCAAGGCTGGGCGCGATAGGGAGAGCAGCAGAAGGGAGCATAGGATCTAAACTTCTATTCCGCGGCATTGAAGCTTACTATCATGCTATAAAAGCCACAACTTGATCAACTTGACTAGCATAAGAATTAGAAACAGAATTTTTTAGAACTTCTGTACCAATTGGTTTTGTCCCGTCTCTTTTTTGAAATGGTAGACATGAATTAAGCGATCCGTAGGACCAAGGTTCTTTTCCTCTTCAGGGATCTGCGAGATGAAAAAGGAATCCATTTTCACTATCACCAAAGACGAGTTATGAGATCAGAGGTATGTACACCACGGGTTTAATAGAAATAAGTGGCAGAGAAAATACAATAACAGCCACCACCAAGCTTTAATCCAAAAGAATTTGGGGTCGGCTGTATGGGACTATAAATAGGATATCACATCGGGTAGTTAATGTGAATTTTCCAATGCTACTTATTCCTATTCGAGGCAGAAACTATACAAAGAAACAAAATCCATTGCTTGTAGTAGGTTCAAATATTATAGACACTAGGAGCTGCGATGCCAATGCTGTTAACAACTTCAACAAGTTATGTACCTATAAGATAAGCTGACAGTCCCAATTACAAACTAGACATTTACCGTTTGAATAAACAATAGACCATCTCTCTCTACTAAGGAGGGCTAATGAATCCATCCGAGATGGATGATTTCCAATTCATCTAATGGGCATAAAAAAATACACACAAGAACTAATCTTATTAGGGTATTTTAAACAGACAATATTCTCCCAAAGATTTCCTGCTACTCTACTAGATTGATATAACTTCTTAACCAGATAAAACTCTCATGTATCTAACAAGTTCTTGAGCTTTGATAGCTGGAGAGAGAGAGAGAGAGACAGAGGGCTTACCTCTTCTGCACGCAATATCCAATGTTGGTCATGTATATTCTCAATCTTTTCATCCCTTGGAAAGATCTGCACAAACATGTAGCAAAGAAAAACAACACAACTCGTATGCAATGATCAAAAAGATTTTGTACTTTTCACAGCAAGCCACGTTCAAAACAACTGGAATATTCATGGCACCCCTCTTAAATTTAGATGAATTACATGCAGATCCATCCTTTTAACACTTAAACAAGTAACATTTCAAGGAGGACCAAAGCACAAAAAATATTAAATATCAAATTTTTTTCCTTTTTGGAAGGCCCAAAGCAGAAGTTTCATTTCCTAAAATCTTGCCAAAAATTAAAAAGAAAAAAGAAAAGGTCCAAATCAGACAACCTTCTGGTATTTGATCATACCTTGTATATCTTGTGATTGAGAACTTGTAGAAGTCTGAGCTCTGCATCCGGATGGGACAATTCAATCTATTTCAAGGTAAACCATAAATACTTATCTTTGAGTCTATGCAACAAGAACGAAATTGAGGTATTGTAACTAAAAACTGAGCAATGCGTTGCCATGAACATTTCTCTTTGACTCTATGCAACAATAGCAAAAATAGTTTATTGCAACTAAAATCAAGCACAAACACATTAACTTATCATGTATGATTCAATTATTTCCTTCAAGTTTTGTTAATCCAATTGCCTACCCCCATTCTTCATCCAGAAACTTTTATTGAAAGAGAATAAGACAGCAACTAGCATACAATGAAAACACACTATCTTCACCTAGAGCAAACAAGGAGCTGCAGATCTTGAACTAAATTGAACATGAAAATAATTTCAGTATGCTAATGGCAAGTGGAAAATGAACCAGTGAAGATATAAGTTTGTGAGAGAATCAGATGATCAATAGATTATATTTGCCAGATGATATTCACATCAGAAACAGATTCAAAATACAGAATTGAAAGTTCACCAGTATACCATCATAAGCAAATATAATTGTGTTTTTTATGATGCACACAAAGAGTAACCAATCACAAGAAAAGAAGAAACTCACCCGTGTCTTAAGCTCACTAAGCAAATCGCTAACAGTGTTCTGTCTAAGCAAGCTAACACTGTGAATGGTCACCTGAAAACAATGCAGATAAAATAGATCAGACTCACCAGGATTGAAAGGTTGCAGAATCTAAGGCAGACTACTAGAGAAGAGATGGCAACTGAAGGATTAAAAGATAACCTCATTTGATGGGTGACAGAAAGCAAGTTTCAGAGTTTTTAGACATTGGAATTCTGGAAGAGGAATATCCAGCACTTCATAATACAAGATATCAGTACTCTGAAATACAAGAACCAAGATTGTCAGCAACTTGTGTGAAAAAAACAATACAATTAAAGAAAAAGACGACCGGTGGTCACTGATGCAAAAGATACCTGATTATAATGAATTAGCATATCCTGCAAATGTTGGGCACCGCGATATTTGACTGGGTGGGGCTTAGGCTGCTGAGAGTGGCAATCATGAGGAGTGAGTCTTATCTTTGATGGATCATCCAAGCCAAGCTGCTGGGCCATCCTTTCCACAACATCATCATAAGTATGTAACTTTGACCTGAAAATTAAATAAGGATGACATGAAAAACAGGAAAAAGGAAAAGAAGCGGAAAGCCGGAAGCAGGAAGCTGAGTCCTCCTTCTTCAACCAGAGTAATGAGTATTAAACATAAGCACTTACAGCTCCAAGCAGAAGTCTTCCTCGGTAGGTCGGGAAAGATGTCGGAAATGAACAATCTGTAATTAATGCAAATCATAGAGAAATGAGTGAATAAAATATAAGAAGAATCATTCTATCCCGCAAGAAGACTTAGTTGGACTAGCTCAGACTTCTATATCGCTAACCGGATCTTACACTCTGAAAGCATCTACAAACCAGAAGGTACAGAACTACTCGATTCAAGAGAACATGCTCAAATTACAGTAATTTTTTTAAAACAGTCATTTCCTAAGACCCGAGTGCAGTCAAGTGAGTTCCGACAATTGCGAACAATCCAGAGTTCCTCATTTACCCGGAAACGCTACCCATTTACACAATATAATCATAATTAAACTGGCCAACTTATAATCCAAACAAAAACAATTTTCAGACAAATTAGCAACCAAACATCCTCATACAGTTCATTCTTCAAAATCAGCACGTCAAGCATATTAGAGAACATTGTTCTATTTGGGGTCAACATTGGAAGAACCAATTTCTTTTAAAGAAATGATAATGGGAAGTGCGGGAAACACATGTTTTAACACTGGCCCTCAACAATTGGTGAACTCAGGATTCAATAAATCATTTTTATTTAATCGTCATTTTCTTTTTCCCGGAATTGACCAACGAGAAAAAGGGAGCACTAGATCCTGTGCCTCTAGCAATTTCAATAGTGAAGAAAATTTTCTAGTCGTAACTACTTGACATCCAATCACATGCAAAAATGTTTAAGCAGTAAATGAAAAATAACCTGACGACTATGCACATATTCCAAAAATGATGGGACAATAGGAAATCGGTATTGCTGTTCTTTTTCATGGGAAGAGGCCTTCTGGAAGCAAATAATGTCCCCATCTTCAATCTGCAGACCAAGAAACTCAACATAAGCACAAAATATACAAAATATTGAAGACCAAGAAACTTAATTCACTCAGTTACCTGGCTTACTCTCAATGAAACCCTGTCATCAAGCCGCTCACACATGACGAAAGGCTCGTATTTAATTTCCTGAGCAAAAAATTGATAAGAATAATCAAATAAGATAAGAATGACCCACTGCCGTTGAATAAGAGCAATTCAAATTCCTAACTATTAAATTTATAATTGCAACAATTACATAGATATAACTTACCCTTGAAAACCGGCTTGCAAGGGGAGGTTGCCCATGTAATCATATACAATGGTTTAAGCTTATAACTGGTCGATGTGGGATAACTTTAACACTAACAATTAATTTGGAGCAAACCTCATAAAGAATAATGTCTTCATCAGGGTCGAAGCCAGCCATTTTATTTAGTTTCGTCAAAATTTCAGTGGGCTTACAGTAATTCTTCACAAAAAGCCTACCAATATACCTGGGAGCACAAAATGACATAAAAATAAAGGCAAAGAACTAATGGGAGTTTATTTTGATGAAAATAAAAGAAAGCCATTGTCAGCTTACCGAAGTTCTTCGTTTTTAGGATCATAAAGCTTGAAGAAAAGAAGAATATCTTCTTTCGTTTTGTTAGGTGGAGGAACAGGACTCCGATCCTGAAGTATGGCACATAGCATCAAGAAAATTGATGATAAAAAAACAGATGGGCTTTGTAAAATAAGCTAGTATATCAGCAAAAAAATCAGCAAGTTTCGTAACGATAATTACCAGACCAAACTCTACTTCCAAGAACAACTTCAGATCCCCATTGTGGGTCTTATTCGAAATATCCCTCAACTGCCCAACCTATATAACAATTGACAATTTGTTATCATAAAGATTCATATTTCTCAACTCCGTGAGCAACACTGCACATTTTTAGAAGTGAGATTGAATCTCTAATCGACCACAATACAGGGGACACAAACCCACCTCAATAACATCCTGTATATACCCTAATTACAGTAAGCCAGCCCTAAGAGATTTCTAGAACTTATATAATATTTGACGGAATGGTGTACTACTGTCCGGTAAAATATAACATTGGAGATACTTACAGTTAGTTCTTCCTCCTCTGAAGTCAATGGCCTATTCGGACGATAAGTTTGATTTTGTCTCTTTGCCCAAATCCAAAACCTTTGGAACTGCACAGGTACCCCAAATTCTTTCGCTACCTCCTCCTGAGATATGATGAATCAAGTTAAGGAATTTCTAAAACTGCTAATATATGACGTTAAGGCCAAACCCTAAGTATTGAAAATAAAACACCCAAGAATGGCCCAATTGGTCTTAAACTCAGGCCTGGTGACGAGCAATTCAGTTTCTTGTTCACTGAGGATGAGTGTTACAAATGGAACCTTTTTTTTAACAAAATCAAAAGCATAGAGTAATGCACTACCTTGAAAAGATTAAAGGGAATCTGTTTCTGAATCCGGAAGCAACGAACCCTTTCATGATCCACAAGATCAAAATAAATATCCTTCCCAATCTGTTCTGCAAGATCAGCATCACGAGCAACCTACATGTACCAAGATAAGTGATTTAATCATTCACATTCATGAAATATAAGGAAACCAAAATGTGGCTACACAATAAGGTCTTCAGAGAAGAAACCAAAACCTTGATGATTGTATAAAGATGGGCCTCAGCCTTGTATCTTTTCTTGCCTTCTTTTTCTGCTTGTTCTTTTTTCAACCTTATCTAGAATCAGATGCTCAGATGAGTCAACCAAAAACAAATGCTTACAGACTAGCAATATGCACAAGTTCAAAAACAAAGGTTGTTAAAATAAACATATCCAATAATAAACAATTTACCCGCAGATGCTCTGCAATGTCCTTCTCACCCACATCACATATTATCTTCTCCTTGTCGCTTTCACGTATATACACAAGCATGTAGGCATTTGAATATTTGGTGAACCTGATGGGAGCGTTGTTGAAACCAGGATTTGTCTGTGGCAACTGTTGAGAGAAGTAGCAAAAAGGCAACATTAAAAAGCAAAGCATATCAGAACGAAAACACCTTTAGCCAATTAGGTAAAATCATACCTCTTCCTCACCACCATACTGCTCCTGTAATGCCCTTTTCATGTCTTCCTTTGTTACCCGTTCATCATCAAATTTGAACCTAACAAAAGAGACTCATAAAAAGGTAAACAAGAAAATAACAAAGAAAGAAAAATGAAAAAACATCCAGTGCATGAAAGGGAAACTTACAACAGCAATTGACATGTGTTTGCAAAGGAACGAGGGAAATAATGGATTACAATGTCCAAGCCATACATTAGGCAGTGACCAATAAAGTTTGTCACCAAATTCTCAACTTCATATTACTTTGAACAAATCCTTCAATGTAAACACATTTACTTCGAACACCAACTACTTGTTAAAGTGATGGCATTCTCTTATAAGACTTCCACTGTAACTCTTTTTCTTTTAAATGGCGTAAAACATATCAGAAAGATGACGGCCACAAGGGAGTGGACCTTTTATAATTCATTTCAAACGTCCAAATGAAAAGAAACTAAGAAAACAAAAACGCAAAAAATAGAAGAAAGAATAAACGCCGTGGTCCTCCATCTGTAGGAAATCCTACCAGTTCCAAAACAAGGAATGCAAGCTCTTCTTTTACTTGGCTGAAGATTGTAATTTTTTAAAGTAAAAATGAAATCTTTACTTTCAAATGTAAGAAATAATCTCAACTTGCACATTAAGCGACATGTGCTTCGCACGAACAGGAAAAAGTGCACATCAGTGATGAAATCAGAAGAGATATATGCAGGTGGCCACAAGCAGAGAACTGCATAACAAATAACAGGTGTATACTCATGCACGCACGAAGGGGAAAAAGACACGTACCATTGATCAGATAAAGTTGGCCTGATATAAGCATAATAATGTCCACCATGCACCCCACCACTGTGAACCAGAACGCTAACATAAAAAAACATCAAGAACAAAAACAGTGAGAGGACTTTTTTTAATATCCGTAATATTATAACTAATGCAAATACATATTCTTTTATTCATATTGACCGGTTTGTTAGTCGGCCCAAGTTACGAGCTGGTGGATATTCATAGGCATCATATCTTATATAATTTGTAGGACATGTTGGAATATAAATGCAGTAATACATTCAGCGTCAAGCCATTCTTTCTATACTGTCATAACTCATCCCCCGTTTTTCTATCAGTTGTTGCAGGTGAGGTACACTAGATTAGGTTGCCGATAAATCGACTTGGATTTAAAGCCAATCAACGAGACTAGCCCATTAAATATTGAACTCACAAATGTCATTTTGTACAAATTATTTTGTAATAAAATCGATGACATTTCGGAAAATATTGTGTGTCATTCTTATCAGGTAACGCCTCATTTCATTTGAGACGTTACAATCTAATTTATCAACCAGGATATGAGTCACATTTATACACTTACCGGATAAATACAGAAATAATATCTGCGTAGAGTCAACAAAAACAAACAGAAGAATATCGATTACATTGACTCAGGAAGATAATGAATCTACATCCTAATAAATGGCCTCTCTTTCTATGTATGCAGATATTTAGCAAAACATTACGGGGGTAATGCTTATTACAGGGGACTTGCCTTAGTGTGAGGGCAGAAATTTGACAGATAGCAGAGAAACTTGTACCTGTGGAGTGTGTAAAGGTTGCGGATGCTACTGTCAGCATCAGGTGACAAATATTTTCCATTCTCTATATCAAGGTCAAGTTGAAGAGGGAATTCATAACGGTCATTTATCTGCAAAGTGGTATAATTAACAATTTTCTCTAGCATAAAAAAGAAAATTTTCCACATTCACATACATCTCTCGAAAGACTACAAAGTTAAAGACAATCAAAATTTTTAGTTTTCTGAAATTGGAACAGTTGTGAGCTTATTGTGCCCGATTAGAACAATGTAAGCCTGTGATGCCCAACTGAAAGGTAAAAATATCAATTCTCCTGAAAGGTAAAACATCAATTCTTCTATACACTGACCTTCATCATAGAATCCCGCGTGAAATCATATTCAAACCGCTTTAGTTGAAGTTGAAGAATTGGAGGAAAGTCGATAAATAAAACACCCTTCTTGGCATCCTGAAGCAACCAATGACAAGAATTAAACTTGGGAACTGTAAGATACTGTCTAAAAATTTCCTAGAAACCAAATCCTCAAATGAAACTTTGTCTTCACAAAAAGTCTTTCCCAGCAAAAAGAAGAGTACATCAAATACATTAACATGTAAAGCTATAGAAGACCTGTAATCCATGCAGTTCCGCATGATACTTGTTATCACCTTCAAGACGTTCAACTTCAACATACTTGTCAAAAGAAGCGTACACATCCCGACAGCCTTTGACATCAAGCTGAATGTCTGTCACAATTCCAAATGAATAGGTCATTATTGCATGCCAAACTTGACCAAAAAACACTTTTGAATAATGTAAACTAGCCAATGAGTTAAAAACCATAAAACGATTCTTTTCTTGTGGATTTGAAGTCCACATTGATGCACTCAATATAGTTCATGTGATGTCCCTCAAATAGCTTCTGTATGGCTCCTTCCACGACAGTCCCCTAGAACAGAAGAAGACGAGATAATGTCATTATTGTAAGTGAAACACTGCAGTTCCTAAATCTCCACTCTATGTTCTAAAAACTACTACTAGTTTCTAAAACAAAAACAAACAAATGCTGGAAACAAGTTTAGCGCATTGGTTCACAAAAATATTTTGGATGAAAACACACAAAAAGTTGTTTTCATTGGTTCCATTTCTCAGTGGTACATATACAAAATACCAAAAAGCAGTGAATTTAAGTTGCGTCATATTCAATTCCCAAATCAGTGAAAACACAACAAAAAGATCAGATTTCTCAGAACAAAGACAATAGCATACGAATGTTTATACCTTCATCTTGTCTTCAAGCTTTTCACTCAAAACTCTGTTCAATTCCTGCACATCATGCTGCATGAAAGAATCATATGAGTCCCATCCGAAGGATTTGGTCAATTCTTTGGTTGCGACACTACTTTGATTATATTGAAGCTTATAAAATAAACTCTGAAGAGCCAAAGGAATGCTCCCCGATGGAACATCATTCTCCGTCGTCGGCATGTGGTACACAACCTAATGCACAACCACCATCAGCTTTCCTTTTAAAAGAAGTGGCAAATACTATAAGCGAGAAGAAGAAACTAAAGATTAGTCAAACCTTTCTGAAGCAAGGAATATGATACAAAGTTTGAAGAAGAGAATTCATGTAACAAGTTGCACCCTGATTCTTTAGCCCAACATAACCGGTCTCCTTCTTTGAGTCATACGTCAAATAATCAATGAAACCACGGACAGCAACATCAGCTTCAATAATGCATGTGTCATTCACAAGGAAACCGCGACTGGGATCATATAGTTCCCTCAAAGGCATGAAAGATGTAAATCCCCAATCGCTCTCCCTGGCGTAGAACTGGTGTTGCGTCTCTGAAACCAAAGAACATTAATATTCTTCCAATAGGATGGACAACATTGATATGCGATCAGAATAAGGAGAAAAAAAGATATAAGAATGATGTGAAAACCCGACCTGGTTAAATTCGACTCATATAAAACACGAGTTACTTAAATATTTATTGGATTGTGAAATAAAGACTAAGAGATTAAACTGGTAAGGCTGGCCCTAGGGGTGAGCAAATAATTGGGATTCCCGAAATCCGAACCGAAAAACCGAAGCAATTACCTGAGAAAATGGTTCGGTTCAGTTCGGGATCGGGATTTAAATTCTTAAAATTTCGGGTACCCGAATACTTTCAGTTCGGAATCGGAAATCAAATATAAATTTTTGGGTTTCCTAAATTTCCCAAAATTTTTAAATCATTTTAATTTTTATATATTATTTATTTAATCTTATGTGCCAAATTATCGGATATCCTGAATTTTCCAAAATAATTTCAGGTCAGGATGGGGAGTTGATAATAAAATTCTTGCTATTCCGAATCTCCCGAAATATTATTTACTTAATTTTATATATTTTTACCTAATCTTATTTATTTCAAAATTTCAGAATTTTCGGTTTCAGGATCGGGATTTGATCTATTTTCGGTTTCGATTTCGGTTCGGTTCCTCATTTAATTCGGTTCAGGATCGGTTCCTATATTTTTGAGTTCGGGAAATTCGGAATTTTGATTTCGGTTTGGGAAATTCCCAAAACCAAACTGATGCTCACCCCTAGCTGGCCCAGAGAAAAACTGAAGACAATAATTCAGGCATTACTTGGTTGAAATCTCAAAAGACAACATCTAGACCCACCAAATCAGTTCCCATATCATAAACCAGAATAAACAGTTCACTGGAAAAATTCAGTCTAATCATGAACATGGTTCAGTTCAAGGCATGATTTACAGAATGTCCTAGGATACATAGAAGTACTCATTTCTGGGTAGCAGATAACAAACTGGAGTTTATTTACTATTTGACCCGAGATGAAAATAAAGGGAATGTAATTCACCCCATGAGCTATGTTTCTAAACTAAACTATCTCAGTTTCTGGTCATGATTTTAGGGAAACACAATGGTAAATTTACAAAACAATTACTAAATTAGTACTACAGTACTTTGAACCAATGTTATTAAAAGATCTCCAGGAACTCACCTAGGCTCTCGGGTGAGACCAAGGCACCTCATATTGGTCCATGCGAGTGACATTACTAAGGCGCGCCTAGTAGAACACCATGAGCTAAGGCACTAGCGCCTAAGGTGCTAAGGCAATCACCTCACTTACATAGTGCTATTTTCCTTTTTTTTTTTTCTATCTTTGTATATATTGGATTTTTATTTACGGCATATTATAATTGTCACTCACTATTCCTTATGAAGGAAACTATCACTAGTATAAACTATACAAATAAGGCAATGTATAATATATCAAAAAGATACTACCAATTCCCGACAACTTTAACAAGAGCCTATACTTCCCAAATATACAAGAAGTTAAGAATTTAATGAGATTGCGCAATTTTGTAAAAAAATAGTTAGCGCCTTACTTCACTCACGAACACCTTGGTGCCTACCTAGCGCCTCAAGCGATTAGGGGTCTTGGCGCTAAGAGCTTTTAACAACACTACTTTAAACTACTTCTATAAAAATTCAAATTGCACACTGAACCTTCGACATGTGTTCAAGACCTAATAATAAGCTGAAGAAAGAAGATAAAGATCATCCCTAATCGCACCTTTCGTCAATAAGGAACAAATTTAGTGAAGGAATTTATTAAATTTCGTCCCATTTGTGTATTCATTGTATTTTAGGAATCCATCGACATCGAAATGCCAATATTAATAGAGTTTAATTTCTAACCACCATCGGTGTATAGATTATACATACCATCGGCCTTAGATGAAAGATATGCGCACACTTCTATATGTGGGGACCACCACAAATGCCCATGTGTATTCATCCAAAACCGATAGCATATGAAAATCCATACACCATAAATTAAATTCATATTAATATTACAATAAATTCTAACCACTTGGTATTATCTTTATCACACTTCTTAGTCTTGAAAGGAAACTAGATCATTAAAAGAAGTTAAAAAACTTCTTTCTTTCCATATCACCATTATCGTTTATTTTAGTTTGTGACTAATGGAAGTTGAAGGGTCACCCGATGAGGTATCATGGGATGATGATGCAAGAAAGAGATTGGATAGGTTATCACAAAAAAAGAACAGAACAGGATACACAATAATTCTTGAACAAAGATCAGGGATCCCATTAGTTTATTTGATTCCATGTGGATAACAGATATTCCCATGTTATGTTATTCAATTCTCAAACGGTTGATAGATTTGATATGAAAGAACATAGTCAGTAAAATCTCCCCTATGTATTCAAAATAATGTTCAGAGACTAGCAAAATAAGTCTTTTGGGTTTCTATAAGTCTGACGAGTGAAAACGTATTCATGCACTTGAAATTCATTCCCGTAAAATGAAATAACACTTCCAACCAAACTTTTCTGAATTACTTCTGCTCCAGCATATTCGATGTAGTAAAAACAAAATAACCACCCCATAACCCCTTGCTCTTTTTATGTTCATGTTATTTTCTTCTTTTTTATGAACAGAATTTACCCATTATGGGTCATTGGAGAAAGAATGCTGATAAATGCAACAACTAATTTTGTACTGAACCTGAGATACGGTGATTTATCAAATATGCACATGATTAAGAGGGTGGGTGTACAATATACCTTTTCTTACAGTCAACTTGCTATGGAACTGATTAATCACTGCCAGACCAAACTGCGCGTATCTCCTCCAGCCATATGGCAACATGGCCGAATCAGCAACGTCCAGGTACATAGATAAGTAGTCCACATTGTTACCTTTCGGGAAGATAAGCACTCGCCTACCATAAACAAAGCATTATCATAACAATCATACAGCAAAACTTTTGAAATGGATAAAATAAAATACTGAGTTCATTAAAAACTTGATTACCATTTATAACCTCCAACTATAAAAGAATCTGAATAATGCTTTTTGAAGTTCAACCTAGAAAAATTCTCAATTTTCCAAGTGAACCTATCTGCCTGGGGCTCATCAATGGGTTGGCTTTGCACAGTAGCAGCAGTGTCCTGTTGTGCTACTACCGAGGAATTAAAACAGACATGACAAACACAATAAATCAATATCAAATAACAATAGCAAATAAATTCAATTTACTAATACCAATTTGAACTACACTAATTATGATAATAAAGACATAATCATTATAAAACTTTAACATCGGCATCCTTGCCCTTTTTATAACCTTAACAACTATTTACTTCACTTTAATGATAGTTAAAACTGTCACCTCTAAGTCAAACCTGTGCTACCTAGGTCAGACTTCCCCCCTAAAATTGAAATAATTGAAAAGGCAGATTTGCAGATGTGAAAAAACAAAAAACAAAATTCTAAAGTGCGTCTTAATCACATGGATAAAAGGAGAGGTATTTTCCTTCTCT
Source organism: Embelia ribes (assembly GCA_001753735.1). NCBI lineage: Eukaryota > Viridiplantae > Streptophyta > Magnoliopsida > Ericales > Primulaceae > Embelia > Embelia ribes. The sequence goes on from MKEJ01056217.1 coordinate 14,429, forward strand.
TTCTTTTCAGAGATGATTTTTGAACGTAGAGCAAAATCAAAAAATGCCCAAATGTTAAATTGGCCAATGTAGTGAAGAGTAATGCTTCTAAAAAAGAGAAAACAAAACAAAACAAAATTCATCAATTACTCAATCAAATCTAATGGTACTAAGAGAACTAAAAAGAATTACACTTTCCATGAAGAGAACATCTGGAGAATTAAAAACAATTTCAAATTTTTCCTTGCAGACACTTTTCTTCCAAATCCAAATCCAAATTCTTGATAATAGCGGAAACCTGAGTTTCAATTTACCTAAAGAGAATGATAGTGGACTAGTGGAGAGTAATAGACTCTACCATAAGGGAAAGAAAGGCTGAGCTTATGGAAAATAAAAACCAATGCCCTAATAATATTATACGAATTCAATGGTACTCAAATTGGATCGGGGTAACAAAAGACATTAAATTAACTGATAACACAATCAAGTACAATAATACTCAACAAAATAAAAGGAATCATATTTTCCATGCACCGATCATCTGGAACATAAAATATATTGAGTCAATTTTCGACATCTACACTTCACTTTCAAACCCGAGTTTACAAAAATAGCAAAAACAAAGAGACGCTACAAACAATTTGTTCGATAGAAAGAAGTATCTTTACACTAAATTTAGAGGAAGCAAAAGACGATACAAACAAGAGAATCTTACAACACCAAAACCGCTCCATTCCCATGTACCAAATTAGCCCTATATCTACATATAAATCAATCAAAAATCAGAAAGATAGAAAAGGGGTTACTTTCCATGGGCTGAGAATCTTGCAAATATGAAAATCTTACACTACAAAAACAACTCCATCCCATACACGAAATTAATCTACCTAAAACTCGACCAAATTATCAATAAATAGAAAAAGAAACCCTCTTTCCATGAGATAAGAATCTTAAACTACAAAAACGAGTCATTCCCACATACCAAGTCAGCCCTAAATCTACTCATAACTCAATCAATTTCCAGAAATATAGAAAAGGAACCCTAGTTTCAATGGACTGAGAATCTTACAAGCAAAAGAATAGCGCACTTCAAAAACCATCCATTCCCATTTACCAAATTAGCCCTAAATCAGCTGATAACCCAATCAAATTTCTGATAGATAGAAAAAATCCCACATTCCATTAGTCGAGAAGCTTACAAATGTGAGAATCATACACTATAAAAAAATTCACTATTCCCATATACCAAATTAGCCCTAAATCTAATGATAACCCAATCAAAATTCAGCTATCTGGAGAACTACCCTACTTTCCATGGGCTGACACTTTCATTGTTGGCAGTAAATATATCTCTTGTTATGTAAGCATTGTAATCTTGAAACTGATTCTGATGTTTGTAAGATTCTCAGCCCATGCAAGGAAAAAGCAACCAAATGAAATTATGAAAAGTGATACTTGTTTTAAAAAGAGAAAATGGAATGATACTACAAACAGTTTGTTCAATAGGAGTTACTTTTCCTTAAAGTGTAATTAATTTATTGGACAAAGCATACTACCCACATGAGAATTTTACACCACAAAAACCATTTGATTCCTGCTTCCATGCACCAAATTATCCCTAACTTCACTGATAATCAAATTCACAAAAAAACCAAAAAAAAAAAAAAGAACCATAGTTCCATGAGCATTGCACCTGGGACAAAACAACCAATGACCTAATATTCCACACTTAACGCTACATTTCCAAACCCGAGTTTCCAAAAAAAGCGCAGATAATAAAAAAACTAATGCCTATCATGCAATTTGACTCAGAGCTGTAAATCCACATCTAATGAAGTGTGAACGAACATAAGATAAATGCTCCCTATAATAGGGGAAACAGAAAAGACACTACAAATCATTTGTTCAATAGAAAGTATTTTTGCATTAAATTTAGAGGAAACAAAAGACAACACAAACATGAGAATCTTAAAGCATTCCCGAAGCCTTTCTAAAATTTCTCTTCCTAGGAATTAGAATTCTACTCTGCCCCATATAGGATATCAATTTTAGAAATTGCACACAATAGTCTTTCTCAACAAAACCTCAAAAATATCAAATCTATATATATAATATATGTATCATATTCGGGACAGTGAGAGAACCCATACTAATGAGAATGAAAGATAATCAAAAAGAAAAAAGAATTGATCTTTATATTAACATAAAAAAAATTAAAATATTTTCTTCGAATATGTTGATGTACTTTTTTATTGAGACCATTATTTTTTAATAGAAAAAGTATGAATAGTGATAATCTCATAGGAGAAAGACACTACTGCATTTCTAGTAATTTTTCTAAAAACATAAAGACCGGTTTGGATAATTTCCGTCCAACTTTCTCATTTCCTTTCTTAAATGAGACAGGGAAATTCTCTATGGAAAGGCTTTTATGAATGCTCCAAAAAAACACTGTTTTGTATCATTTCTTGACAGAATCTAAAAATAAATAAAAAATCCATTTCCATGTACCAAGTAAACCCTAAATAACAACACAATCAAATTTCATACAGATACAAAAGAAAGAAAAAAAAACCTACTTTCCATGGGCTGAGGACCCTCCACGAGGAGAGGAGGAGCTTCAACTAGGTCCGTGCTCGGCACGATCATCTCCTCATCCTGCTACAGACCCAGATAAACAAAATCAGACCTCATAAAATCAAACCCTAGCTGCTTCGATCTCATCACAAAGCAAAACATACACAATTCGATCAAAAACCCTAACCCTAACACTGAGCTTAATCAAACACACTGATTATACAAATCGCCACTAATATACAAATATATATATATATAGAGAGAGAGAGATTGAAGAAATGTGGAGTCGGGGTTTACGTTGAGCGGCGGGTTCGTCATGATCGAGAGAGAGATATAGAGATATAGAGAGAGGGTGGTGTGAGAGATAATAGAGGAGAAAGGGACTGAAGAAGCGTTTGGAGATGCGGAGGGAATTTGAAAGAAGGGAAGGGCAATTTGGGGAAAGTGTGGAGGTGAAGTGTGTGTGTTCCTGTGTCGGTGATAGTACAATTTTGTACTCTGAAGATACCCAACGGAAACTTGACACGTAAGCACCGGAGGATTAGTGCTATGTGACCAATCTTCCATTCGGATAAATAGTGCCTAATACTATTTAAAAATGTGAAAGCGTGAGAATAAAATTTTTAGCTATAAGAATATAATTTTTTGAATAAAATTATAAAATTGTCCCCAAAATTTTTTATTACAAAATTCTATTTTTGTGACTAAAAATCTGTTTCACCCTTATACAAGAATCAGAAACCTATCTTTACTTCCATTCAATGGTGTTATTAGGATACCATGTGAACAAAATCCCCCATTCAATTGTGTTATTAGGAGTGTCCAGATCGAGTTAGTTCCATCCCGATTTACTATCAATCCAACTTGAAATGGTTCTTACTTTTTAGGAGTAGAATCGATTTGCTAAATTTAGATTTGGTTTAGTTCTCTTGGTTCGGATTGAATTCGTTCCAATTTTCGGTTCCATGAGTATATTTTGAGATATTATTATGAATTAATCTAATCAACCTACAAAATTTAATAAAATATAATCATCATGTCAATAGGTATTAATTACATACAAATTTTATACATAACCATTATGTCAATAAGTATTAATTAAATACAAATTTTATATAAAACTATCTAGTTATAGAAGCAAATTAACCAAAATAATAAAACATTCTAACATAATTTCTTACAAAACGAGCATTCTACTAGTACTTTTTTTTTTTTCCAAAATAAGAATTGCAATAGCACTTTTCTTCAAACAAATATTCTAATATTTTCTACACAAAACGAGTATCTTCACATGTTTCTATACAAAGTAAGTAATTTCATAGAATTTCTTTCTAAAACGAACATTCTAGCCGCGGGATTAATTTAGTGGTTAAGTTTTATATATTATTTATGTAGGTATGCATGTATAATATATATAAAATAATTTATTTTAAATTAGTCCCGGTCTAAGCCTTTGTACGGATCAGACCAATCTAAATTTAGGTCCAAATTGGTCTGGTTCTATATTACATTTTGCTAATCGGACGCTTGACTTGAAAATCCTGGTTCGTAAAGAATTGGTGCCAGATCAATAACACATCAATTCGGATCAAATTTTTTCGGTCCTCGGCTCTCGATTTTTTTTACAACCCTATATGTTATGGTGGTCCAACTCACGCACTCTTTCTTATTATTCTTCCCTCTCGGTTTTGCCCCATCCATGCAAGGAATTTCCTAATAATTGTCATTTGCATACTCTCGTTGTCACTCTCGATTCCGCTTTATGAACTGTGGCATGTATTTAGCAAGTCATGAAAAAACTTGAAAAATTGGAGTATAAGTAGCAAAGTACACCACTTGTTCCTTTCATTTTAGTTTTTTAGTTTCAATGAGCATTTTATTTCTTTTCGTATATTTATTCTTATACTCTAAATTTGATTATCTATATTAAATTTAAAATGATATATAGAATATAGATTAAAATTTATATTAGATCTATTAAATTTAAATATAATATTGATGATAAAAAGTATTTCCTATTTCAAGAAAACTATTGTAGCAAATTCTCTATATTTACGAGATTGAATAAATTTAAATGAAATGGAGTAAGCGTGCTCTAAAATGTAGTCTTTCAATGACTATTGGCATATACCACCATAAGTTAGTACTGAGTCGTTTAAGCGTATAAAATAAGGTACTATAAATTGTCGAAGCTATTCTTTTACTAATTAAAAAATATTAAATCAATTGGTTGTAATAGGTATAGAAGAATGGCATGTTATGTAACTATGAATTAGGCTACCTTTTATGAAAATCAGATCACATGAAAATCATATCAAAATAAGTCTATTTAATTTAGAACATTTCTATACTTTATCGGTACAAGTAGTAAATTGCGAAAAATCTAGCATCATTTACTCTTATGAGCTAAATTCTCCAACTAAAATAAGTATTTTTAAGATATTAAATATGCACAATAATCATACTCAAGGCCCTTATCTATATTTTTCCATTTTTTTAATAGATCCAAACACGCTTCATTGGCTGACCTCTTAAACAAATTCAATGACAAACTCCAAACTTGGTATAAAATGCAATTGTCTATAAAAGTATGTAAATTAAGTACATATAATTGAGCTTTTAGGTCATTCATATTGTGGTTTAGCATTTAAAACTAGTTATATTCTAGTATGACATATTTTTTATATTAATTGCAGGTTCATCATGCTAAATGTAATGATCTAAGACCAATAAGTAAATTCTAATTGAATATGATATCGAGTACTATATTTGGACAATGGTTTGAGCTCTGAAGTGTCAATAAACTAGTTTTACAAAGTCCTAAGCAAACTATTTGATTACCTTTTCATTAAAAAGTATTTCATGAACTGAATACTCAAACTTTGTTGAATTTTTGGGAATTTCTGGAGCATATTTTGGTATCATATTGGGTATAGTTGGAAAGCTCGTTGAATTATATTTCTAGCGGTTCAAACAGAATTCGATTTTGAATTGTCTACGACAAGTTATAAATTTTCTCATGAAATAGTGCAGTGTTGTTGACTAGTCAATCGCGAGAATAAAAGTACAACACTTAAATTTTCTAATATTATTTAATTCCAAATTTAGTTAGGAAATATCTCATTAAGGATATTTTTGAAATCTTAATTGGTATAGAGAATAAAAAGCATTTTCTAACCCTAAGCTCAGTATTCTACATTCATTCTATTTATTATTAGTATTAAACTTACAAGAGGTTTTCTTCCTAGGAGACTTGTGATACCTCCTGCGGATTGATTTTTTCCTTTGCTTTCTTCTATTAGTAAAAGTCTATAAGTTTATTTCAATTAATATTTTCTTTAATTATTATTGTTCTTATTATTTTTTTAGATTCTGCCATGAGTTGCTAGTTTCCTTTCTTACCCTAAGGTGAGACATGTAGTTAGTCTATATCCTAATAAATATTAATTAAACAAGATTATCATAGTCTGGATTGGAACTAATTAGTATTAATTATAGGGTTATTAACTTGCCAGTCGGCCTAAGAATCTTAGACGTAGTTATGGTGATTGATAACCACGTGATGACATTCTAAGTTGAAATAAATCAGAATTAATGTACTAGTGAATTAATATCTAACTTTATACGGATGTTTGATAAATATAAGTTAGAAAAGAAAATTATTACTGGATTCACTGAAACGGGGCAAAACTTTAAAGTAATTGTTTAAGACTTTTACTTTTAATTGTTTTATTTTTTATTGTCTGTTATCGAAAAGGATAAACCATTATTGAGGGGTAGATATAATTTAGATAAATGATTACTTCAATTGAAACTGTTCAAGAGAATAGAATCTTAGTTTTCCGAGATAAGTACAAGTTACTTGGTTCGATAAACCCGGTATCTTACCGGTAAAACTACGATTGTCCCTAGTATATTTGTTAGGTTCCTCCTTGTACGTTTTAGAAGCGATCAAGTTGTAGGTTTTTTATCGCTTATTGTTGGTGTAATATCCATACCTAAGTTAGGTGAATGACATAATTGAATGTCATGATTCACATTGCCT
>MKEJ01056221.1:0-17735 GCA_001753735.1 Embelia ribes
AATTTAATCTCTACATATCTATATGCGGTGGCAGATAAGAGTAAGGGCTTAAAAAACAGAAAGAAAGAGACTTCAATGCGGAGTTTGAATTTTGAAAAACAAGAAAAGGTTACATAAGACATAGTACAAAAAAAAAAAAAAACTACTGAGAATATTCAAAGTTAAAAATTAATAAAACTAATGTTGTCTCCCAACAGCAACGATTTAACGGCCAATCACTTTCAAATCAAATTATTTTATTTAGCAAAATATAGGGGAATATCCTGATGGATTGAAACCACATCGAGAGTCATTGTGGCAATGGATATGACCCGTTTGAAAGAAAATGACTGGCAACAAAATCAATGCCCAACAAAAAGAGGAACACACCATCAACGGTCTAGATTTAGTACTTTCAAATATTATATATATATTTTTAATGTATTGACGACATCCATGCCAATCCATTCACGAGGGCCTGCATTTTGCCAGAATCACTACAATCATTATTTTCATCAATCCAGAAAAATATTTGCATCCCTAAAAGGGATAACTATACAAGATTTATAACAGTTATTTATGAAATAAATGACTTACAGTGCAAAGATGTAAAGAACCTCTGCTTCTCTAAACTACTATAACTCTATGTTTTACAGTTTATCAAGGGAAAATCAATAGAGTCCAGGCACACAAATACAATCCAAGATTTTTCCAATAATTCTCATATTCCTTACCATCTTGGGAGGTCTAGATTGACTCGCAGGCATCCCATTTTCAATCGTCACTTCCAAATTCTGATCAAAGCAATACACAACAAAATTCGACCAACATCATTTCTTCCCTTCATTTGCTTATATATAGTCCCGAGTCCATCCTCAAAAGAGTGTCCATATTTTCTGTCTACCTTAACCGAAATCTCCGGGTTCAGAAACAAACCTTCTTCCTTGGTATAGAATAAAAGTCCAGATTACTTAACATTAAATCTCTTTCGGTTATAATCTCATTAGGAAATTTAGGAGCCCTACTTAAAAATTTAAGTCATGGGGAAGAATTATGAAAACCCACAACTTCAACAATATTACCCAAACGGTATGGGTACAAGCTTCTCTAAGTAGTTCCAATGACTTCACACATTTTCCCCACCTCAACACAGGCAAGGTCTACTGTTTCTTCGTGTTTATGTGAAAAGGGAGAAACTCAAAATAGACAACGTTGAGGAGTATGGTGGGACTGGTATTTTCAGGTGTACAGTGAGCATTAAGATATGCAACATCATATGAATGATCAGCGAACTGAAATCTTGAAACCAAAAGTTCATGAAATAATTGGAAGAGTGTATCATGAAATAGTTTCAAAACAAAAACAAGGGAATATTTTTTAGTACAGCGAGGAAAGACGGAAAAAGATCAATTAACAACAAAAATTATGTCTTTACAACAAGCCAAATCACCTACCTGACCTACATGCCAAGTCAAAACTTTTTTACATAAACCAGCAGATTAGAATCCAAATTAAACAAAATTCACCTAAAACCCAGTAACTGAAAGGCCCAAAGCTTCCTGTGCAGAAAACTAGTAGGCACTCTGAGAGTTTCCCAGGAAAAAGGCGACAGAATTAGTATAAGCTACTCTACATATTCACAGTATGTCCATGTTAGTGAACCTAAAGTTAACTATCAATCAGTTGCCGGGGGGAAAATCTTGTCGTTAATAAGAAAAATCTAGTCAATTTTTGTGTACTCCAGCAACATGTGGGGTGACCTGTAAATTTTTATGAGGGTCCAGTAAAGGACCTCTTCAACTCCAAGCTCACCCTCCGCTCTTGCTGCATATATATCTTCACATATGGCGATCAACCTGTACGACACCAAATAAATACACCAGTTTTCACCAAAAGATGTGGTCAATATAGCTAGAATCACACTTCGTAAACCAATATAGAATAATCATATGTGCCTGGGAAAAGTAATGCCGCGATACAAATAAACTTACAAGTTATACATAGTTGATATGGTAGGGGGTATGGTACAAAGACAATGAGTTTGATAAGTAGCATCAGTTGCTGGCTATCACTAGTACCAAGACTACAAGATGGTTTTTCATCGTAACTTTGCAAACTCTTCTAAGAACCAAAGTGGGAGAGGTGTTTAAGAAAGCATGAATTTTAGATAGGAAATGGATATGCATGCAGAATTTTTTTTCTCTTTAAAATACTACCCGAATTAGGTGGCAGCGGTTGCTCCACATATCAAGTTACTCTAACAAAAATTTGGCTTCCAGTCAATATGAAAGCCAAATCATGTTATTTACCTAAACAAGACTCTGACTTCTTAACCCTTCGTAACTCCAGGTTTTCTAATGCAGGAAAAGTATTCTCCTACTATCAACTAGTGAAGACATTGCAAGTCGTTCGTAATTTTTTTACTGTCATAACCCCAACTAAATGGAGGAGGTGAGGTGATATTGATAACTCTAATAGTCGTATAGAACAACTAATCATTTAGCAGGGACAAATAATACGAAGTTTTTAATTTACCTGTCACACGAAGGAAGGTTCTCGAAAGGGATTCTCATTCGTAGATCAGAGCACTGAAGTCTGATGAACCGACCCACTGCAAGCACAAACGTAATGTAGAGGCTCCAAATGTTGAATTTGCTAAGAGTCTCCCCAAGAAACCCCTCTGAAATAGTGATAAATAAATTGTCTTTTACATGATTATCATTATCCCAAACTATCTACATCTATATGATTACAATATCTTCCCGAAACATTTTTTTTAATATAAAGTAGGAAGAATCAAGATATTTCTGAAACATACGTGGGGTTTCTTCAGAGACAATTATGGCCATTGGTCCTGCCAAGCCTTCACACCCGCTTATATCAGTTCCATTTACATCATGAAAGGACCACCACTCAGGACTTCCACGATGTATAACAAGATCAGCAGAAACCTCATTTTTCTGTTAAAAAAAATTTGAGTTGATTCTGCAGACTTGAGAAGTATAATGGTGTCAAAGGAAAATTTCAGTTTTATGGTCCCAAGGACACTGAATAAATACTACCTTTGAGATACATACTATTCCATAACTTGAGAAAAATGATGTAAACAGTGCAACCCTTGTAAAGCAGTTTAAGAGGAAAGTAAATGCATTTGATAACCTTCTCTCTAAAGCATTTCACTGAGCTACGTCGGTTACTTGGGAACATTATGATGACCATGGATAAACAGTGAAACTAAAATTGCAACAAGTATAGGAGCAATGGAGATAGAGACTGCATAACAGAAGATTAAGATGACTACAAACAAGAGATTATGGGAAAGTGCCTTCGATTATGTTTCTGACAATTATTTCCATTGCAGGAAACATGTTTCCGAGTTCGTGCTTAAAACAACTTTTTACTCGATTACTATGATTCCATTCCAATTAAGAAACTTAACGAATGTTGTTTTCGTTGGCTCTGTTTTCTCTTTATTTCTTTTTCTGGGATGATGAAAATAACACTTTTCAAAAAGTACATTGTTTGCACTCCAAGCCAGTGATAATAGCAACAGAAACGTATGGTGAAAATTCTGAGAAAGAAACCACATAGATCCTAGTGCTTGTTAGCGTGGAAACCCCATTTTTAGTATCTACATTGTATACAAACGGATTATCCACAATTGTAATTGCTTGGGTTTACACTTTATAGAATAGGATTAGCAGCTTGTGTGCCATGAAGACGTGTTGAGATACTGAAAACATACCTCAGGGTCAAAAGGTCTGGCCTCACCAGACCCAGTCACCCGAAATAATCTTGGATAAGTACTTCTTAACCTGAAGCTGTTGGTAGAACCATTGAGAACTTCCCAAATTTCTGATGGGTCAGGAACATGCGGAAACTTAACAATGTTCTCATACTTTACAAGTTCCTTGCCTTTTGGTCTGTCCCTTGTTAGTATCCAAGTGAAAATGATCAGCATCTCCTCATCAATGGTTCGAATGTATCCCCAGAGGACCACATCAGGCACTAGCCACAACGTACTGGCATCAGGTTGACAACATATTAGCTGAATATCATCCTTGTTATATGCGTCCAAATAATTATCAGGATCAAGATCCTTAGCTGTGTCGAGATCATCCCAAAGAATTATTTCGCAAAACGTCGTTTCAAACAAGGTCAACCTTCCACCTGATGTCTTAATATCAAGCTGAACACTAGCATCCTTGATAGGGTTGGCAAAGTTTGTTGGGTTTCCACTGCTGTACATCTGCAAGGAAGTGAAAGCTTTTAAACAAACTGGCTTCTTTCAGTTATGTAACAAATTGGCGCACACGTATTTTTTAGTGAGTCTCATCCCAATATTTATAATCCATAGTTGGAAGCAACATTTGAAAGGGCAACTAGCATGTATGGATCCGCAGAGTTTGATGTGTTGCAGACTCTCAGTTGAAAATATTTATGAAAGTGATTTGCCCATCTGACAGAGACAATTTTGTTTTCTTTTCCCATTTCTTAGGAAAGATTATTATCTCGTTTTAATTTGGGAAAGCCCTTTAGGTGATCCGGTTTGCAGGAATCGAGATTCAAGGGGAGGCCTGGATCTTGGCAACAAAGGCACGATGGCTTAGTTGCTCCTCCAAGAGATATATTCTTCTTTTATACAATTCACTAATTACCAGGTGCATACCCTTTGATAGATTTAAGATTTTATCAGACAGGGAAAAGTTTTCAATAAAGCTCGTTCCAGATTCCTACCAGCATAGGAGCCCAGATGATGCAGATTAATACGAGGAACACGCAGATCCCACTGCAGAATTTAGTCATTTTCGTCTGCTTCTCCCCTTGTTTGTGTCTGTTTCTATTTAAGACTGCGTCACATTTCACAAGGTACAAGCTGGCATTTATATCTTCCAACTACATACAAATCAAATATAAGTTCCAGGACTAACACTTAAATTATTATGCAATTTCAGATAACCATAAAAGTTTACATATTAAGTTATATATACACAAACAAAAGCTTCTGCTAGGATGTCTCATGCTCACCACTTTTGCCACTATGTACACATCATAATCATAATGAAAAAACAGTTCTAAGCTAACCCCAAATTATTGGATTAAGGCTTGGATGCTGTTGTAATGAACAGTATAAAGAGATGTTGAGAAAACATTAACCGTTTTTGTTTTTTGTTTTGTTTTTTTTTTTTTGGCTTTTGCTAATCAGATGTTTGGGCCAGCTTATGCACCTCGACTAAACCCAAGATTTATGCAGTCCCCCGTTGAAAAAACTGGTTCATAACCAACCATTACCATCCGGTGCATTAGGTGATATTAGGTGATAACCTATTTCACCTAATAGGTGTCAAGATCTACTACTATTAGGTGTCAAAAGACTCAAAACTATTGCTTGTCCAATGTCCCTTGGTGTTTTAACATGTACTAACTTTTATTTTGGTGGAAGACTGGGTTTCTAAATTTACAACGATGTCCAGAGTTTCTGAAGACAAAGCTGGTAAATACGTTCCAATGAGAAATAAAAATTAAGCATCTATCCTAGCAAGAGAAGGATATAAAGTAGGAACAGTGATATTCTGGCTGATGTAAACCTACTATTCTGGACTGCTATGTCAACATTCAGTGTACGTGGTTTTCGATCTGAAACCTTCACAGATACGGCAATCTCTAGAGATCTCACAACCACATGGTCCAATTCTTCTACACATCTCAAATCGTACAGGAAACTTAACAGATGCAGCAAAAGCGAACAGCAACTCACCTTCAGCCAGTCATACATAGTCAATGATGTAGTTGTGCAAGACCAATCCAGTACACATCGCAATTCATAAAGGAATGGCAGAGCACGGTACAGTCGGTAACCTATATAATTAACTTGTGAAATTTTGCTGGTCAGAAACTGCCGATAAAGGGTACTTTTATGAGGAACCCCATACTTGATCTGTATGGCTTGCAAAGCCAAAGAAACTGCTTTTGTTAGATATATAGCACGGAGGGCTAGTCCTCCTGCTTGACGGTGTGAGGAATCCATGTTCCAAGCATATTCTGTAGCAGAATATGTGAAGATGACAAGATTAAAAAGATAGAAGATAACTTTCCCTATGGCAAATGAGCAGAGATATATGACTCGGTCGAGCACAATCAAGAAAAAGATACCCTGCGCAGAGAAACCACAGCCTTAATTAAGAAATTGAAAAGAAAATGATTTCAGTTCTAACAGTACTAAGAAAAACAAGAGAGAATATCACTTTCCTATTTACAGCAAACTTTATTGCCTACAAAAAATTCTGAAGCTGCTGTCTAACTAAAAATCATTACTAATGGATCATGTTATTTACCATAGAAGAGAATAAACACTGGTCAACAATACAATGAAATCATTATGTGGTTATAGTTCTTTTATTGAATCAGTTCAACTCCTCCAAACTAGTACTCTTCTACCTGGAAATTTTTTAATTTTGCATCTGCATAGGGTTGTATATCTTCATCACCTTAAAATAAAAGCATATAAAAAATGTTAAATGTCAAAACTAGCACAAGTCTGGTCAGGGACTCGAGGTTTGTCAAGAGGGGGTTTTGGGTTGGGGGGTTGTGGTGTGGGGGGGAGGTGTAGGGATGCCAATTGGATTGGTTTGGGGATCTCAATCTAAAATAAATCCAATCCTAAATCTAATATTTGGGTTTTGGTTTGGTTTGGATTGGTTTGGTTTTTGATTGGATCCAGTCCATAGTATATAGTCTAAAAATAAGTTTTTATCCAATCAGCCCTTTGTCTCTCTGCACCGCTCTCTCAGAAGCAGTTCTCTCTCTCTCTCCCTCCCTCCCTCCTGTGATGCAGTTAATTGGCTTTATTAATAGAGAATCTGAATTGATATATGCATTTGACATTTTTTTTTAACTAAATGTGATTATCGGTTTTGGGATAAAACTTATTCAACGATTTAGAATTTAGTAATAAAAAAAAATTTGTTTTAAAATTTTTAAATATATTTTTATTTGTTATTTTAAACCTATTTAGTAAAAGACGAAAATACCCCTTACATGTCACGTGTAGTGCACATGGACCATGTGTTTGTACAAAAATTATTCAAGATGCATCGATTTGATGCAAAGTTAACAGTTAGTATATTAATTGAACAGGAAAAAAAGGTGGGGGTACCAGTTAGATTTTGTTATATTTAATTGTTTATTAAAATGTAACTAATTCTATTTTATAAATGTTATATTAATTGAATGATATTAGTGGGATGAATAGGTAATTAAATTCTTTATTATTATTTCTATTTTAATTTTTATCATATTGTTTAATATTATATGTGTGGAGCCTCCGCGTAGTATCGTGCAAGTATCATCCCTAACTTTGTGACACATGTACAATATTAAATAATATAATAAAAATTCAAATAATAAAGTAACTGTCTATTCATCCTACTAATGTCATTCAATAAACATAACATTTATAAAAATATTATGCATTTATGATTAAATTTATCTTGAACTACAAAGGATATACAATAAACTAAAAGCAGGGCATTCGCATAGTATTGGGCCAAGTGTCACCCCTAAAATCACGACACATGTACAATATTAAGTAATAGGAAAAAAATCAAAATATTGATAATTATCAAGAATTTAATTGAGTATTCATCCCACTAATGTCATTAAATGATAAAATGTTAATAGGGTAAAAATTAAAATATTAACAACAATAAAGAATTTATTACCTATTCATTCCAAGAATGTCGTTCAATGAATATAATAATTATAAAATATTATACATTTACGCTTAAGATTTTATCATTGAATGTCATTTGTGGGATGAATAATCAATTAAATTCTTTATTATTAATAATATTTTAATTTTTATCCTATTACTTAATATTGTACATGTGTCACCAAGTTAGGGGTGACATTTGGCCGAATGCTATGCGGGGCTCCATTATTATTTATTGTATATGCTTTGTAGTTCAGGATAAAATGTTAATCATAAATGTATAATATTTTATAAATTTAATATTCATTGAATGGCATTAGTGGGATAAATAGGCAATTATTATTATCTTTTATTATTAATATTTTAAATTTTATCTTATTATTTAATATTGTACACGTGTCACCAAGTTAAGGGCGATACTTGGCACAATATTATACGGAGCCTCCACGTGTACAATATTAAATATGAGAATAAAAATTAAAATATTAATAATAATAAAGAATTTAATTGCATATTCATCCCACTAATGTCATTCAATGAATATAACAATTATAAAGACTATGCATTTTGATTAATTTTTTATCATTAAATTACATTAGTGGGATGAATATACAATTAAATTTTTTATAATTATTAATATTTAAATTTTTATCCTATTACTTAATATTGTAAATGTGTTACCAAGTTAGGGTCAATACTTGGTCTAATACTATGCTGAGGCTCTACTTTTAGTTTATTATGTATGCTTATAATTTAACATTTAAAATATTAACACTAGTAAAGAATTTAATTGCATATTCATCTCACTAATGTCATTCAATAAACATAACAATTATAAATATTATGCATTTATTATTAACATTTTATCATCGAATGATATTAGTGGGATGTATATGCAATTGAATTCTTTATTAATGTTAAAGAATTTAATTGCATATTCATCTCACTAATCCCATTCAATAAACATAACAATTATAAATATTATGCATTTATTATTAACATTTTATCATTGAATGACATTAATGGGATGGATATGCAATTGAATTCTTTATTATTATTAATAATATTTTAATTTTTATCTTATTATTTAATATTGTACATGTATCACTAAGTTCGGGCGATACTTGGCCCAATGCTATGTTGAGGTTCCGCTTTTAGTTAATTGTATATGCTTGATAAAATGTTAATCATAAATGCATAGTATTTTGGAACTGTTATATTATGAATGACATTAGTGGGATGAATAGGGAATTAAATTCGTTATTATTATTACTATTTTAATTTTTGTCCTATTATCTAATATTGTAAACATGTCACTAAGTTGGGGCGACATTTGGTGCAATATTATGTCGATGTTCCGGCTTTAGTTAATTGCATATGATAATAGATTTCAGAGTAATTTATCAAAATAGGTTGGTTTTCAATACTATTTAGTAAAATGGATCACCTTTGAAACTATTTACCAAAATGGTTCACTTTTAACTTTTATAAGTGAACTATTATTTATCTTTATTTTAATGACCAAAATACTTTGTCCAAAAAGTAACATCTTTTCTTTTCATAGCGTTCTCTCTATATATTCTTAATATCAAAATTTGATCCCTATTGCGATCAATATGTATGTATAGTATATAATCGATAAGGAATTGAAATAAAAACATGACATATCTTTTCTAAAGTTTAAGTGGAGCGATATTGTATATTTTTATATTATAAAGTTTATGAAAATGTAATATTTTGTAATTTAAAAGCATTTTTTGGAAGTTTAAAATGGAAAAACAACTAAAAAATGTAAGTTATACTCGTTTTAATGGGATGGGTCAAAAACAAATATTTTTCATTATGTTATATATCTATTTGGAATATAGAAAGTTTTTCAATTATACACAAGCATGTTATATAATAATAGTTCACGAATTAACTAATAATATATAGTCGAAATTTTGAAAGTGTATTTATTTTGTTCTTTCATTTGAAATTGCCCAATTAAATCATAAGGAAAAATCAAGTAATATTACTGATTTATCCATAATGAAATGGTTGATGCAATATAGTTTTTTTATAATATTTTAGCTTAAAGTAAATAATCTCTATATTATACTTATCCCCAAAAACTAATATCTATCTTATATTTATAAGTTCAAATTACTTATTCTAAAATAAGTTTAAATTTTAATTTATTACTTATAGTAAAGAATAATTTATAAATAAATTAATTTTAACTTATTTTTTTTTTTATCAAAAGCAATATATTTTGATAAATAATTTAAAAATTAATTCATTTGATGAATAATTTTATTTTTAGATTACCACTAATTTTGCTAAATCACTCTGTATTTCAGCCTATATATAAGCTCATTTGCTCAACTTCCAGCAGGATATTAGCATAGAAGTCTCTCTCTAATCTTCACTGCCCAAACCCAATAGCTCTCCTCGAGCATATTCTCTCAGTCTCTCTCTATCTCTCTCCATCTCTCCCTTTCCATCCAAACTTCCAGCCTATCCCCATTAATTAGTTGAAAAAATGCAATCTTTATAAACCCTCCATTGACTTCTTTAATTCCCCACACATGAATGCCCATTCAATAAACCAATTTTCCAAGCTCAACCCATTACTCTAAACCGAGGTTTCTCGTCTGGGTCATTTTTATTTTCTTGTTATTTCTTGCTGGGATATGCAATGTCTGAATTGGAGTTAGAAAAACCTGCTTCAATTAGGGTTTTAGATAAGCAGAAAGCCATAAGCCCTAAACAATTCACATGGGTGCTTGTTTTGAAAGCCTACAAAGCCCTCACTTGCCTCTCTTGGCTTGCAACGGGCTCAAAATCGATGTTCTTCTTAGTTAAAAAGCGGGTTATTTTATCTGAAATAGGCGTAGAAGATGAAGAACCAAAACAAAAAGGGAGGTTATATAGGTTTCTAAGGGCTTTTCTTGCCATTTCAATAGCAACTTTGTTTTTCGAAATTTTTGCCCATTTTAAAAAATGGAACTTGAATCTGATCCATCCGTTGGAGGTTCAGGGTTTGATCCACTGGTCTTATATGGCTTGGTTATCTTTTAGAGGTGATTTTATAGCTCCTTTTGTTGTGGTGCTCACTAGATTTTGTGTTGTGCTCTTCTTGATTCAATCGATCGATAGGCTCGTGCTTTGTTTGGGTTGTTTTTGGATTAAGTTTAAGAAAATGAAGCCAGGGGTAGAAAGGGAAGATTATGATTTGGAGGATGGCTCCAGTTTCCCTATGGTTCTTGTTCAGATTCCAATGTGCAATGAAAGAGAGGTAACCAAATAATTAAAAAACGTCTCGATGTGTGTGTTTGTGTACTAATTAGGTTATGTCGTTAATTGATAATTTTATTTATCAATGAACATGCATTTGGATATGGCCGTTTTTTAACCTTTCGAGATTGGTGAAGTTAATGTTGATTGTTGTTTTGTTCCCAACAAGAAAGTTAAATGCAGATTCTTATGTTTGAATTTTCACTTAGGAATTGCTTTGTAGAGTAATTTGGTTACGCTTAGAAATGGGTTAATGCTAGTTTCATTTATCAATGCCCACTCATTTTGATTTAGACCTGTTTATTAAAGTTTCGAGATTGGTGTAGTTTTGGTTGATTATTGTTTTTGTTCCCGAGAAGGAAGAGAAAAAGAATTAATCTTTCGAGCAAAGATTCACTTAGTAAGTCAAAAAGGGTTGACAGTTTTTTATTGTATTTTTGTTTCTTTCCAGGTGATTCTCTAAAATTTTGGCTTATAGATAAATCTGCGGAACAGGCTTATATGTGTGTTTATATTTTCAAAATCTCCGAACACTATTCAAAAACTTATAAATTTTTCACTCTAGAAACAATGCTGAACGAGGCCAAGGGTCATTTAGATGTCAATCACTATTTCAATTCCCAGCTCTTTCTCCTGATCTGATGTGGAAAACTTTTTCTTGTAATTGTTTAGGTGTATGAGCAATCGATCTCAGCTGCGTGCCAATTGGACTGGCCAAAGAATAGAATTCTAATTCAAGTCCTGGATGATTCAAGTGACGAAACGGTACAACATCTAATTAGAAACGAAGTAATGTCATGGAAACAGAAGGGGATAAACATCATATATAGACACAGATTTATCAGAACCGGATACAAAGCAGGCAATCTCAAATCAGCCATGTCATGTGATTATGTCAAGGACTACGAGTTCGTAGCTATTTTCGATGCAGATTTTCAGCCCAACCCCGATTTCCTTAAGCAAACCATACCTCATTTCAAGGTAATAATATAGATCTCTTAGTAGCTACGTCTGTGGATTCCTTAGGGTTTGTCTACAGATTTTTAAGTTGCAGCTTTTAAGTTCAAGTTTTTCTTTTTAGTTTGCTTAAAAGCTGAACTGTATATGACTACAGAGCTTTTTAAGTATATCTTATTTGTTATTCTGGCATAAACAAGCAAGAGGCTTTTCCCCCCAATCAGATAAAAAAGCCAACTTATTTTTTTAAAAATAGCAACCAACTAAACCCTTAACCTATATTTAATCTTACAATTTGATCAATATATTAATGTTTTTGCATACAGGGAAATCCTGAGGTAGCCCTTGTCCAAGCTCGGTGGTCATTCGTGAACAAAGACGAGAATCTACTCACGCGGCTACAAAACATCAATTTATGCTTTCATTTTGAGGTGGAGCAGCTAGTGAATGGCATGTTTTTGAATTTCTTCGGATTTAATGGAACTGCTGGTGTTTGGAGGATTAAGGCTTTGGAGGAATCTGGTGGTTGGCTCGAAAGAACCACGGTAGAGGATATGGACATTGCTGTCAGAGCCCATTTAAATGGTTGGAAATTTATTTTCCTTAATGATGTCAGAGTGCTTTGTGAATTACCCGAATCTTACGAAGCGTATAAGAAACAGCAGCATCGCTGGCATTCGGGCCCAATGCAGCTTTTCAGACTATGTCTTCCCGCTGTCTTACGTGCAAAGGTCTATTTTCTTCAAAAAATAAAAAATAAAAAATATTCTTCTGTAATACTTGGAGTATGTTCATTAACTAGAGATAGTATTATGCTAATCATGATATGGTAATTTGCATATTTTTCCTTTTGACGAGAAAGTAACCTAATTAATCCAAATTTTGTTCATTTTATGCAGATATCGATCTGGAAGAAGGCTAACTTGATATTTCTCTTCTTTCTTTTGCGAAAACTGATACTTCCATTTTACTCATTCACTCTATTTTGTATCATACTCCCCTTAACTATGTTCATACCCGAGGCCGAGTTACCTCTTTGGGTAGTATGCTATATCCCGGTTTTCATGTCCTTTCTAAATGTTCTCCCCGCTCCAAAATCATTTCCGTTTTTAATTCCGTATCTTCTTTTTGAAAACACAATGTCCGTCACAAAATTCAATGCCATGGTTTCGGGCCTGTTTCAGCTAGGAAGCGCTTACGAATGGGTGGTGACTAAGAAAACCGGAAGGGCTTCTGAATCCGACTTATTAGCACTTGCTGGGAGAGAATCGATGGATGCGAATCAAGAGAAGATACATAGGAGGCTTTCGGAATCTGGTTTGGAAATGTTTTCAAAAATGAAGGAGGATGAAGTAGTTCCGATTGTTAAGAAGAGGAAGAACAAGCTTTTTCGAAAGGAGCTTGCGCTTGCTTTTCTGCTATTAACGGCAGCTGCTCGAAGCTTATTGGCGGAACAAGGGCTTCATTTCTACTTCTTGCTTTTCCAAGGCTTGTCTTTCCTTGTCGTCGGCTTGGACTTAATCGGTGAGCAGATAAATTGAAAATTTGAGACGATACAGAAAACGCCAGTGTTTTAGAAGTTGAGGCTGTGTTTTCAGATATTTATATGTTGTAATTGGGATCGGATTAGCAGGGAAGAGATGCTACCGAGAGTTTATTCGTTAATTGTACAATCATTTCATACCGAAAAATTGCAATTATGTACTCCATACGTAAGAAGACCCTTGTTGAAGTTATTAATCGGTTGTTAATAAAATATCAGCATGATTTAAACTTCAATAAAAGATTATTTTTCTGAATAGAATCTGTAATACTTTGTTCCGTGTTACAGAAAATTGTTCTCTTCTTCCGTCTTCTGGGCATATTAAATTTTGTTTATATGGCAAGAAACTATGCTTGAGGGTGACAATATTTTTGATAGTGTTAAGAAAACCATTACCCGTCTTCTGGGCATATTCTGCGAAAAAAACTGTGAAACGCATTTTTTCCGTACTTCTATTTTCAGATTCAAAAATCAAATTCTGGAAATAAAACCAAACGGAACCATCGATATGTTTCAATTTTGGAAAGGTGAGGGGTCTAAGTGTTAAAAATCATACATCAAGGGGTTACAATTGACGGCTAAAACTTCTAACTGATTGTTGGCACTTAGTTTTATACTTGGGATAATTACTGTAATGGTCCCAATAGTTTCAACCACAATTTATTTGGTTTCCCTATTTTCAATTGCAACACCAGCGGTACGGGACAGCAAAAATTTGGGTATCCGATCCGAAACTCGAAATACCCAAATAAAAAAACGATGTCGTTTTATATTATATATATATCTATATTATAAGAAAACGATGTCGTTTTATGTATATAATTCTAGTTCGGTTTGGATAATTCGGGTTTGGATTTTAGTCTAAATCGGGTTCAGTTCGGGTTTGGATTTATCATTTATAATTTGGGTAATTCGGGTTAGGGCAATTCTATATTAATTTCGGATAATTTGGATTGAAAATTTCATATTTTTTTTGGGTAGTTCGGATTTGGTAATTCGGGTCGGGTATTTTCCGAATTATCCGAATGCTCTCCCCTAAGTAGCAGTATGTGCTAAATATTGAATATATGACACAATTCCAGTTTGTAGTTCATTTAAGAGTAAATTAGTATTTTGCAACTATTTTGCATTGCTACCTTATCTGTATTTGATAATTTCAAGGTTCTTAATATTAGCAAGTTATGAAATAGATAAAAAAAAAAAAAACAATAAAAACATGATTCTTCTAGCAAAACTAATTCCACATGCGATTCACTTTTAAAAATTTGTGGATATACGTAATTGTTGCAAGTTGCGACTGAGTTGGAAATGTATATCATGAAGTAATGCAGTGGACCACACTAACTCACAAGTAGCGGCAGTTATAGCTCGATACTCGATCTTAGAAGAAGAACGTGAGATGGCGTCCTGTTTATTGGAATGCCAAAGAATTGAACTCGAGCCCAGAAGTACAAAAAAAAACATGTCAAACGACAAGTAGTAGAACAACTAACTCAATCAGAATCCATATAGGCTGTAAGCTAAAGGTCGCTAAAATAATAATTATAATAATAATCCATGCCAAAGGTCCCTTAACTTGGCTTTGATATCATGTTGATGTAGTATAAAAGCAATAATCTGTCATTAAATAATTAACAATATATATATAATCAACTAAAAAGGGTCCAACGAGTAAATAGTAAATAACACAATCTTACACATAATAGAGAAAACAGAGCTTCTCGTTTCACTTCATTTTCTGTTAGTTGTTAATCAAGAACTGAACTTTCTCTGTAATGGCAATCACAAGAAAAATGAGGAGAAGGTCGGCCTTCGTGGGTGGCACGTCATCAATGGTGGGTTGCAATCGTCCGGAAGATATAATCTTCCAGATCCTATCAAGATTACCGGTGAAATCTTTGGTTCGGTTTAAAGCCGTATGCAAGAATTGGTATGCTCTGATCAAAACACCGCATTTCACTCAAAAGCACCAAAAAACATGCCCGGGCTAAACCCTGATCATGTTTTCAGTGCCATTATTGCCCCTGTGCGCCCAAACACACCATACATTATCGTGTTTCGGTTGTATCTCAGTGATTCTCTCAATAAGTCCGTTGATATAGATATGCCCTTTTCGATGGTACCTTGCAGATATCGAGTATTGGGTACTTGCGATGGGTTGTTTTGCATACTCCTACGAAACTTTTCTTCCGACACTGTTATCTTCAACCCGATAACCGGGGAGTTTAGGCTAATTCCCACTTTTAAAATTTCGGTTAAAAGGAAAGATCTTGTCTTTTGGGGATTTGGTTTATGCAACAATAGTTACGGGTTAGAGAGATTGTTTACAATTCTCTTCCGAATGGGGAACTCGCCGTCAGAGCCAAGCCGTACAGTTTGAGTACCAATTCTTGGAGAGAAATCCACGTGACAATGGGAGAGGTTAATATTCTTGATCATCTGTAGCATACAGATTCTGAAGGAATCCCCGTTTTCTTACGTGAGAATTTCTATTGGGCGTCTCCTTACTGGAACCGGAAATGTATTGTGTGTTTTGATACCTCCAAAGAGGCATTTTTCAAAATTGTAATCCCTTTCTCTATCACATTCGACTGGAAACTTGAAAATTTTAAGGAACAACTTGCTGTATGACTAATCTTGCCTGCCAACGGTTCAAAGTATGGGTGTTCGATGAAAACGAGAGGGCGTTGACGAACAAGCATATGATAAGACATTTCCCCGAATCTTTAGTTTCTCTAGACTCATATAGGGAGATTATTGTCATGGGGTGCGGGAGAAAAGGTGAGCTTGTATTCAAAATTCGTTACGGGGACAAGGTTTTGAGTTACCCTTATGTGATCCAGTAAGCCAAAAAATGAAACGTCTTCCTTATGCCGATGTTGAGGGAAATGATTCCCTTTATTTGTACTCCGAGTCGCTAGTTTCACTCTTCGGACGTGACAAAGTTACGGAAGCTAATTTAGGCCTGCTTAACAAGCCAAGACAAAGGAAATCGAAAAGTTGAGTTTGCAAATGACAAATATATCGATCCCATTTCTTTTTTTTTGCATAGTTTGATGAATTATTCACACCACCATATTCTAACCTAAACAACCTAATTATTCACCTAATAAATCGTTAGGTTTGTTGGCTTAGTTTTGGCATGATTCATGACCCTTTCTCTAGTATAAATAGGTGCCATATTTGTTGTTTCATACACACCAAAAATAAAAAAGAGTAAGTGTTAAGAGTTGTGAGGGTAGTTACAAAATTATGATAATTTTTGTATCCATCTTTGAGAAATTTAATAAAATTTTATCTTATTTCCGCAGACGTAGATACAATTGACTGAACCACATTAAAATTGGTAACCTTTTGATGCTCAGTATTGTTTTTGCACTCTAACAAGTGGTATCAGAGTGGTGTTAGCTGGATTTTTCAATTTTTGCTCAAACATTCTGCGTGTGGGACTCACGCACCGCAGGCACCGTCCAAAGGTTGAAGACGCGTAGTCTCAGTCGGGCTACTATAGCAGCGCATGTCCCATACGTGCAGTTCGAACCATTAACCCGTGAACGGATCTGATTCCATTAGTGATCTGTAAACTGAATCCGATTGAACCCGTGACCCGTGACCCATTGACCGGGTGACCCGAACCCGAATCTGAATCGACCTGAACCCTAATCCTACTCGACCCGGGTGCCACATCAACAGACAGAATATTCCATCTCTGTTAGGAATATTCCGTTATTGACAACGGAATATTCTTTTTCTGTTAAGGAATATTTCTTTGTGTGTTCCGGCGATTCCATTTCATTCTAGCTTTTATTTGAGCATACCAAGAGGCGTTTCCAATGTTTTTGACCGTTTTGGTTGTAACGATGATCTATTTTTCAAGATTCTGCTCCGAAAAATTAATTTGTCAAATTTGGCACATAAATCTTAGAATCAAATGGAAGATTCTAATTCTGGTGTTATGATTAGATTAACTGCAACTAATTATGCCTTGTAGAAACCTTATATGAAAGATCTTCTCAACTGTAAAGATCTGTACGATCCTATTGAAGAATAAGGAGAGAAGCCAGAAGAAGAATCTGTAGATGCCTGGATGAAAAAGCGCAAAAAGACTATTGGTCAGATCCGACATGAGATTGACAATAGCATCTTTCAGCACATAGCGCAGGAGACCGACGCATACGTGCTTTGGATGAAGATGGAAAATATGTTCAAAGCAAAGACTGCTCGAAATAAGGCATTATTGATGAAACATCTTATTAACCAGAAGTT
>MKEJ01056235.1:0-20192 GCA_001753735.1 Embelia ribes
AACTTCTGGTTAATAAGATGTTTCATCAATAATGCCTTATTTCGAGCAGTCTTTGCTTTGAACATATTTTCCATCTTCATCCAAAGCACGTATGCGTCGGTCTCCTGCGCTATGTGCTGAAAGATGCTATTGTCAATCTCATGTCGGATCTGACCAATAGTCTTTTTGCGCTTTTTCATCCAGGCATCTACAGATTCTTCTTCTGGCTTCTCTCCTTATTCTTCAATAGGATCGTACAGATCTTTACAGTTGAGAAGATCTTTCATATAAGGTTTCTACAAGGCATAATTAGTTGCAGTTAATCTAATCATAACACCAGAATTAGAATCTTCCATTTGATTCTAAGATTTATGTGCCAAATTTGACAAATTAATTTTTCGGAGCAGAATCTTGAAAAATAGATCATCGTTACAACCAAAACGGTCAAAAACATTGGAAACGCCTCTTGGTATGCTCAAATAAAAGCTAGAATGAAATGGAATCGCCGGAACACACAAAGAAATATTCCTTAACAGAAAAAGAATATTCCGTTGTCAATAACGGAATATTCCTAACAGAGATGGAATATTCTGTCTGTTGATGTGGCACCCGGGTCGAGTAGGATTAGGGTTCAGGTCGATTCAGATTCGGGTTCGGGTCACCCGGTCAATGGGTCACGGGTCACGGGTTCAATCGGATTCAGTTTACAGATCACTAATGGAATCAGATCCGTTCACGGGTTAATGGTTCGAACTGCACGTATGGGACATGCGCTGCTATAGTAGCCCGACTGAGACTACGCGTCTTCAACCTTTGGACGGTGCCTGCGGTGCGTGAGTCCCACACGCAGAATGTTTGAGCAAAAATTGAAAAATCCAGCTAACACCACTCTGATACCACTTGTTAGAGTGCAAAAACAATACTGAGCATCAAAAGGTTACCAATTTTAATGTGGTTCAGTCAATTGTATCTACGTCTGCGGAAATAAGATAAAATTTTATTAAATTTCTCAAAGATGGATACAAAAATTATCATAATTTTGTAACTACCCTCACAACTCTTAACACTTACTCTTTTTTATTTTTGGTGTGTATGAAACAACAAATATGGCACCTATTTATACTAGAGAAAGGGTCATGAATCATGCCAAAACTAAGCCAACAAACCTAACGATTTATTAGGTGAATAATTAGGTTGTTTAGGTTAGAATATGGTGGTGTGAATAATTCATCAAACTATGCAAAAAAAAAGAAATGGGATCGATATATTTGTCATTTGCAAACTCAACTTTTCGATTTCCTTTGTCTTGGCTTGTTAAGCAGGCCTAAATTAGCTTCCGTAACTTTGTCACGTCCGAAGAGTGAAACTAGCGACTCGGAGTACAAATAAAGGGAATCATTTCCCTCAACATCGGCATAAGGAAGACGTTTCATTTTTTGGCTTACTGGATCACATAAGGGTAACTCAAAACCTTGTCCCCGTAACGAATTTTGAATACAAGCTCACCTTTTCTCCCGCACCCCATGACAATAATCTCCCTATATGAGTCTAGAGAAACTAAAGATTCGGGGAAATGTCTTATCATATGCTTGTTCGTCAACGCCCTCTCGTTTTCATCGAACACCCATACTTTGAACCGTTGGCAGGCAAGATTAGTCATACAGCAAGTTGTTCCTTAAAATTTTCAAGTTTCCAGTCGAATGTGATAGAGAAAGGGATTACAATTTTGAAAAATGCCTCTTTGGAGGTATCAAAACACACAATACATTTCCGGTTCCAGTAAGGAGACGCCCAATAGAAATTCTCACGTAAGAAAACGGGGATTCCTTCAGAATCTGTATGCTACAGATGATCAAGAATATTAACCTCTCCCATTGTCACGTGGATTTCTCTCCAAGAATTGGTACTCAAACTGTACGGCTTGGCTCTGACGGCGAGTTCCCCATTCGGAAGAGAATTGTAAACAATCTCTCTAACCCGTAACTATTGTTGCATAAACCAAATCCCCAAAAGACAAGATCTTTCCTTTTAACCGAAATTTTAAAAGTGGGAATTAGCCTAAACTCCCCGGTTATCGGGTTGAAGATAACAGTGTCGGAAGAAAAGTTTCGTAGGAGTATGCAAAACAACCCATCGCAAGTACCCAATACTCGATATCTGCAAGGTACCATCGAAAAGGGCATATCTATATCAACGGACTTATTGAGAGAATCACTGAGATACAACCGAAACACGATAATGTATGGTGTGTTTGGGCGCACAGGGGCAATAATGGCACTGAAAACATGATCAGGGTTTAGCCCGGGCATGTTTTTTGGTGCTTTTGAGTGAAATGCGGTGTTTTGATCAGAGCATACCAATTCTTGCATACGGCTTTAAACCGAACCAAAGATTTCACCGGTAATCTTGATAGGATCTGGAAGATTATATCTTCCGGACGATTGCAACCCACCATTGATGACGTGCCACCCACGAAGGCCGACCTTCTCCTCATTTTTCTTGTGATTGCCATTACAGAGAAAGTTCAGTTCTTGATTAACAACTAACAGAAAATGAAGTGAAACGAGAAGCTCTGTTTTCTCTATTATGTGTAAGATTGTGTTATTTACTATTTACTCGTTGGACCCTTTTTAGTTGATTATATATATATTGTTAATTATTTAATGACAGATTATTGCTTTTATACTACATCAACATGATATCAAAGCCAAGTTAAGGGACCTTTGGCATGGATTATTATTATAATTATTATTTTAGCGACCTTTAGCTTACAGCCTATATGGATTCTGATTGAGTTAGTTGTTCTACTACTTGTCGTTTGACATGTTTTTTTTTGTACTTCTGGGCTCGAGTTCAATTCTTTGGCATTCCAATAAACAGGACGCCATCTCACGTTCTTCTTCTAAGATCGAGTATCGAGCTATAACTGCCGCTACTTGTGAGTTAGTGTGGTCCACTGCATTACTTCATGATATACATTTCCAACTCAGTCGCAACTTGCAACAATTACGTATATCCACAAATTTTTAAAAGTGAATCGCATGTGGAATTAGTTTTGCTAGAAGAATCATGTTTTTATTGTTTTTTTTTTTTTTATCTATTTCATAACTTGCTAATATTAAGAACCTTGAAATTATCAAATACAGATAAGGTAGCAATGCAAAATAGTTGCAAAATACTAATTTACTCTTAAATGAACTACAAACTGGAATTGTGTCATATATTCAATATTTAGCACATACTGCTACTTAGGGGAGAGCATTCGGATAATTCGGAAAATACCCGACCCGAATTACCAAATCCGAACTACCCAAAAAAAATATGAAATTTTCAATCCAAATTATCCGAAATTAATATAGAATTGCCCTAACCCGAATTACCCAAATTATAAATGATAAATCCAAACCCGAACTGAACCCGATTTAGACTAAAATCCAAACCCGAATTATCCAAACCGAACTAGAATTATATACATAAAACGACATCGTTTTCTTATAATATAGATATATATATAATATAAAACGACATCGTTTTTTTATTTGGGTATTTCGAGTTTCGGATCGGATACCCAAATTTTTGCTGTCCCGTACCGCTGGTGTTGCAATTGAAAATAGGGAAACCAAATAAATTGTGGTTGAAACTATTGGGACCATTACAGTAATTATCCCAAGTATAAAACTAAGTGCCAACAATCAGTTAGAAGTTTTAGCCGTCAATTGTAACCCCTTGATGTATGATTTTTAACACTTAGACCCCTCACCTTTCCAAAATTGAAACATATCGATGGTTCCGTTTGGTTTTATTTCCAGAATTTGATTTTTGAATCTGAAAATAGAAGTACGGAAAAAATGCGTTTCACAGTTTTTTTCGCAGAATATGCCCAGAAGACGGGTAATGGTTTTCTTAACACTATCAAAAATATTGTCACCCTCAAGCATAGTTTCTTGCCATATAAACAAAATTTAATATGCCCAGAAGACGGAAGAAGAGAACAATTTTCTGTAACACGGAACAAAGTATTACAGATTCTATTCAGAAAAATAATCTTTTATTGAAGTTTAAATCATGCTGATATTTTATTAACAACCGATTAATAACTTCAACAAGGGTCTTCTTACGTATGGAGTACATAATTGCAATTTTTCGGTATGAAATGATTGTACAATTAACGAATAAACTCTCGGTAGCATCTCTTCCCTGCTAATCCGATCCCAATTACAACATATAAATATCTGAAAACACAGCCTCAACTTCTAAAACACTGGCGTTTTCTGTATCGTCTCAAATTTTCAATTTATCTGCTCACCGATTAAGTCCAAGCCGACGACAAGGAAAGACAAGCCTTGGAAAAGCAAGAAGTAGAAATGAAGCCCTTGTTCCGCCAATAAGCTTCGAGCAGCTGCCGTTAATAGCAGAAAAGCAAGCGCAAGCTCCTTTCGAAAAAGCTTGTTCTTCCTCTTCTTAACAATCGGAACTACTTCATCCTCCTTCATTTTTGAAAACATTTCCAAACCAGATTCCGAAAGCCTCCTATGTATCTTCTCTTGATTCGCATCCATCGATTCTCTCCCAGCAAGTGCTAATAAGTCGGATTCAGAAGCCCTTCCGGTTTTCTTAGTCACCACCCATTCGTAAGCGCTTCCTAGCTGAAACAGGCCCGAAACCATGGCATTGAATTTTGTGACGGACATTGTGTTTTCAAAAAGAAGATACGGAATTAAAAACGGAAATGATTTTGGAGCGGGGAGAACATTTAGAAAGGACATGAAAACCGGGATATAGCATACTACCCAAAGAGGTAACTCGGCCTCGGGTATGAACATAGTTAAGGGGAGTATGATACAAAATAGAGTGAATGAGTAAAATGGAAGTATCAGTTTTCGCAAAAGAAAGAAGAGAAATATCAAGTTAGCCTTCTTCCAGATCGATATCTGCATAAAATGAACAAAATTTGGATTAATTAGGTTACTTTCTCGTCAAAAGGAAAAATATGCAAATTACCATATCATGATTAGCATAATACTATCTCTAGTTAATGAACATACTCCAAGTATTACAGAAGAATATTTTTTATTTTTTATTTTTTGAAGAAAATAGACCTTTGCACGTAAGACAGCGGGAAGACATAGTCTGAAAAGCTGCATTGGGCCCGAATGCCAGCGATGCTGCTGTTTCTTATACGCTTCGTAAGATTCGGGTAATTCACAAAGCACTCTGACATCATTAAGGAAAATAAATTTCCAACCATTTAAATGGGCTCTGACAGCAATGTCCATATCCTCTACCGTGGTTCTTTCGAGCCAACCACCAGATTCCTCCAAAGCCTTAATCCTCCAAACACCAGCAGTTCCATTAAATCCGAAGAAATTCAAAAACATGCCATTCACTAGCTGCTCCACCTCAAAATGAAAGCATAAATTGATGTTTTGTAGCCGCGTGAGTAGATTCTCGTCTTTGTTCACGAATGACCACCGAGCTTGGACAAGGGCTACCTCAGGATTTCCCTGTATGCAAAAACATTAATATATTGATCAAATTGTAAGATTAAATATAGGTTAAGGGTTTAGTTGGTTGCTATTTTTAAAAAAATAAGTTGGCTTTTTTATCTGATTGGGGGGAAAAGCCTCTTGCTTGTTTATGCCAGAATAACAAATAAGATATACTTAAAAAGCTCTGTAGTCATATACAGTTCAGCTTTTAAGCAAACTAAAAAGAAAAACTTGAACTTAAAAGCTGCAACTTAAAAATCTGTAGACAAACCCTAAGGAATCCACAGACGTAGCTACTAAGAGATCTATATTATTACCTTGAAATGAGGTATGGTTTGCTTAAGGAAATCGGGGTTGGGCTGAAAATCTGCATCGAAAATAGCTACGAACTCGTAGTCCTTGACATAATCACATGACATGGCTGATTTGAGATTGCCTGCTTTGTATCCGGTTCTGATAAATCTGTGTCTATATATGATGTTTATCCCCTTCTGTTTCCATGACATTACTTCGTTTCTAATTAGATGTTGTACCGTTTCGTCACTTGAATCATCCAGGACTTGAATTAGAATTCTATTCTTTGGCCAGTCCAATTGGCACGCAGCTGAGATCGATTGCTCATACACCTAAACAATTACAAGAAAAAGTTTTCCACATCAGATCAGGAGAAAGAGCTGGGAATTGAAATAGTGATTGACATCTAAATGACCCTTGGCCTCGTTCAGCATTGTTTCTAGAGTGAAAAATTTATAAGTTTTTGAATAGTGTTCGGAGATTTTGAAAATATAAACACACATATAAGCCTGTTCCGCAGATTTATCTATAAGCCAAAATTTTAGAGAATCACCTGGAAAGAAACAAAAATACAATAAAAAACTGTCAACCCTTTTTGACTTACTAAGTGAATCTTTGCTCGAAAGATTAATTCTTTTTCTCTTCCTTCTCGGGAACAAAAACAATAATCAACCAAAACTACACCAATCTCGAAACTTTAATAAACAGGTCTAAATCAAAATGAGTGGGCATTGATAAATGAAACTAGCATTAACCCATTTCTAAGCGTAACCAAATTACTCTACAAAGCAATTCCTAAGTGAAAATTCAAACATAAGAATCTGCATTTAACTTTCTTGTTGGGAACAAAACAACAATCAACATTAACTTCACCAATCTCGAAAGGTTAAAAAACGGCCATATCCAAATGCATGTTCATTGATAAATAAAATTATCAATTAACGACATAACCTAATTAGTACACAAACACACACATCGAGACGTTTTTTAATTATTTGGTTACCTCTCTTTCATTGCACATTGGAATCTGAACAAGAACCATAGGGAAACTGGAGCCATCCTCCAAATCATAATCTTCCCTTTCTACCCCTGGCTTCATTTTCTTAAACTTAATCCAAAAACAACCCAAACAAAGCACGAGCCTATCGATCGATTGAATCAAGAAGAGCACAACACAAAATCTAGTGAGCACCACAACAAAAGGAGCTATAAAATCACCTCTAAAAGATAACCAAGCCATATAAGACCAGTGGATCAAACCCTGAACCTCCAACGGATGGATCAGATTCAAGTTCCATTTTTTAAAATGGGCAAAAATTTCGAAAAACAAAGTTGCTATTGAAATGGCAAGAAAAGCCCTTAGAAACCTATATAACCTCCCTTTTTGTTTTGGTTCTTCATCTTCTACGCCTATTTCAGATAAAATAACCCGCTTTTTAACTAAGAAGAACATCGATTTTGAGCCCGTTGCAAGCCAAGAGAGGCAAGTGAGGGCTTTGTAGGCTTTCAAAACAAGCACCCATGTGAATTGTTTAGGGCTTATGGCTTTCTGCTTATCTAAAACCCTAATTGAAGCAGGTTTTTCTAACTCCAATTCAGACATTGCATATCCCAGCAAGAAATAACAAGAAAATAAAAATGACCCAGACGAGAAACCTCGGTTTAGAGTAATGGGTTGAGCTTGGAAAATTGGTTTATTGAATGGGCATTCATGTGTGGGGAATTAAAGAAGTCAATGGAGGGTTTATAAAGATTGCATTTTTTCAACTAATTAATGGGGATAGGCTGGAAGTTTGGATGGAAAGGGAGAGATGGAGAGAGATAGAGAGAGACTGAGAGAATATGCTCGAGGAGAGCTATTGGGTTTGGGCAGTGAAGATTAGAGAGAGACTTCTATGCTAATATCCTGCTGGAAGTTGAGCAAATGAGCTTATATATAGGCTGAAATACAGAGTGATTTAGCAAAATTAGTGGTAATCTAAAAATAAAATTATTCATCAAATGAATTAATTTTTAAATTATTTATCAAAATATATTGCTTTTGATAAAAAAAAAAATAAGTTAAAATTAATTTATTTATAAATTATTCTTTACTATAAGTAATAAATTAAAATTTAAACTTATTTTAGAATAAGTAATTTGAACTTATAAATATAAGATAGATATTAGTTTTTGGGGATAAGTATAATATAGAGATTATTTACTTTAAGCTAAAATATTATAAAAAAACTATATTGCATCAACCATTTCATTATGGATAAATCAGTAATATTACTTGATTTTTCCTTATGATTTAATTGGGCAATTTCAAATGAAAGAACAAAATAAATACACTTTCAAAATTTCGACTATATATTATTAGTTAATTCGTGAACTATTATTATATAACATGCTTGTGTATAATTGAAAAACTTTCTATATTCCAAATAGATATATAACATAATGAAAAATATTTGTTTTTGACCCATCCCATTAAAACGAGTATAACTTACATTTTTTAGTTGTTTTTCCATTTTAAACTTCCAAAAAATGCTTTTAAATTACAAAATATTACATTTTCATAAACTTTATAATATAAAAATATACAATATCGCTCCACTTAAACTTTAGAAAAGATATGTCATGTTTTTATTTCAATTCCTTATCGATTATATACTATACATACATATTGATCGCAATAGGGATCAAATTTTGATATTAAGAATATATAGAGAGAACGCTATGAAAAGAAAAGATGTTACTTTTTGGACAAAGTATTTTGGTCATTAAAATAAAGATAAATAATAGTTCACTTATAAAAGTTAAAAGTGAACCATTTTGGTAAATAGTTTCAAAGGTGATCCATTTTACTAAATAGTATTGAAAACCAACCTATTTTGATAAATTACTCTGAAATCTATTATCATATGCAATTAACTAAAGCCGGAACATCGACATAATATTGCACCAAATGTCGCCCCAACTTAGTGACATGTTTACAATATTAGATAATAGGACAAAAATTAAAATAGTAATAATAATAACGAATTTAATTCCCTATTCATCCCACTAATGTCATTCATAATATAACAGTTCCAAAATACTATGCATTTATGATTAACATTTTATCAAGCATATACAATTAACTAAAAGCGGAACCTCAACATAGCATTGGGCCAAGTATCGCCCGAACTTAGTGATACATGTACAATATTAAATAATAAGATAAAAATTAAAATATTATTAATAATAATAAAGAATTCAATTGCATATCCATCCCATTAATGTCATTCAATGATAAAATGTTAATAATAAATGCATAATATTTATAATTGTTATGTTTATTGAATGGGATTAGTGAGATGAATATGCAATTAAATTCTTTAACATTAATAAAGAATTCAATTGCATATACATCCCACTAATATCATTCGATGATAAAATGTTAATAATAAATGCATAATATTTATAATTGTTATGTTTATTGAATGGGATTAGTGAGATGAATATGCAATTAAATTCTTTAACATTAATAAAGAATTCAATTGCATATACATCCCACTAATATCATTCGATGATAAAATGTTAATAATAAATGCATAATATTTATAATTGTTATGTTTATTGAATGACATTAGTGAGATGAATATGCAATTAAATTCTTTACTAGTGTTAATATTTTAAATGTTAAATTATAAGCATACATAATAAACTAAAAGTAGAGCCTCAGCATAGTATTAGACCAAGTATTGACCCTAACTTGGTAACACATTTACAATATTAAGTAATAGGATAAAAATTTAAATATTAATAATTATAAAAAATTTAATTGTATATTCATCCCACTAATGTAATTTAATGATAAAAAATTAATCAAAATGCATAGTCTTTATAATTGTTATATTCATTGAATGACATTAGTGAGATGAATATGCAATTAAATTCTTTATTATTATTAATATTTTAATTTTTATTCTCATATTTAATATTGTACACGTGGAGGCTCCGTATAATATTGTGCCAAGTATCGCCCCTAACTTGGTGACACGTGTACAATATTAAAAATTAAAAATAAATTTAAAATATTAATAATAAAAGATAATAATAATTGCCTATTTATCCCACTAATGCCATTCAATGAATATTAAATTTATAAAATATTATACATTTATGATTAACATTTTATCCTGAACTACAAAGCATATACAATAAATAATAATGGAGCCCCGCATAGCATTCGGCCAAATGTCACCCCTAACTTGGTGACACATGTACAATATTAAGTAATAGGAAAAAAATCAAAATATTGATAATTATCAAGAATTTAATTGAGTATTCATCCCACTAATGTCATTAAATGATAAAATGTTAATAGGGTAAAAATTAAAATATTAACAACAATAAAGAATTTATTACCTATTCATTCCAAGAATGTCGTTCAATGAATATAATAATTATAAAATATTATACATTTACGCTTAAGATTTTATCATTGAATGTCATTTGTGGGATGAATAATCAATTAAATTCTTTATTATTAATAATATTTTAATTTTTATCCTATTACTTAATATTGTACATGTGTCACCAAGTTAGGGGTGACATTTGGCCGAATGCTATGCGGGGCTCCATTATTATTTATTGTATATGCTTTGTAGTTCAGGATAAAATGTTAATCATAAATGTATAATATTTTATAAATTTAATATTCATTGAATGGCATTAGTGGGATAAATAGGCAATTATTATTATCTTTTATTATTAATATTTTAAATTTTATCTTATTATTTAATATTGTACACGTGTCACCAAGTTAAGGGCGATACTTGGCACAATATTATACGGAGCCTCCACGTGTACAATATTAAATATGAGAATAAAAATTAAAATATTAATAATAATAAAGAATTTAATTGCATATTCATCCCACTAATGTCATTCAATGAATATAACAATTATAAAGACTATGCATTTTGATTAATTTTTTATCATTAAATTACATTAGTGGGATGAATATACAATTAAATTTTTTATAATTATTAATATTTAAATTTTTATCCTATTACTTAATATTGTAAATGTGTTACCAAGTTAGGGTCAATACTTGGTCTAATACTATGCTGAGGCTCTACTTTTAGTTTATTATGTATGCTTATAATTTAACATTTAAAATATTAACACTAGTAAAGAATTTAATTGCATATTCATCTCACTAATGTCATTCAATAAACATAACAATTATAAATATTATGCATTTATTATTAACATTTTATCATCGAATGATATTAGTGGGATGTATATGCAATTG
Source organism: Embelia ribes (assembly GCA_001753735.1). Lineage (NCBI taxonomy): Eukaryota > Viridiplantae > Streptophyta > Magnoliopsida > Ericales > Primulaceae > Embelia > Embelia ribes. Next base: position 11,050 of record MKEJ01056235.1, read on the forward strand.
AATTCTTTATTAATGTTAAAGAATTTAATTGCATATTCATCTCACTAATCCCATTCAATAAACATAACAATTATAAATATTATGCATTTATTATTAACATTTTATCATTGAATGACATTAATGGGATGGATATGCAATTGAATTCTTTATTATTATTAATAATATTTTAATTTTTATCTTATTATTTAATATTGTACATGTATCACTAAGTTCGGGCGATACTTGGCCCAATGCTATGTTGAGGTTCCGCTTTTAGTTAATTGTATATGCTTGATAAAATGTTAATCATAAATGCATAGTATTTTGGAACTGTTATATTATGAATGACATTAGTGGGATGAATAGGGAATTAAATTCGTTATTATTATTACTATTTTAATTTTTGTCCTATTATCTAATATTGTAAACATGTCACTAAGTTGGGGCGACATTTGGTGCAATATTATGTCGATGTTCCGGCTTTAGTTAATTGCATATGATAATAGATTTCAGAGTAATTTATCAAAATAGGTTGGTTTTCAATACTATTTAGTAAAATGGATCACCTTTGAAACTATTTACCAAAATGGTTCACTTTTAACTTTTATAAGTGAACTATTATTTATCTTTATTTTAATGACCAAAATACTTTGTCCAAAAAGTAACATCTTTTCTTTTCATAGCGTTCTCTCTATATATTCTTAATATCAAAATTTGATCCCTATTGCGATCAATATGTATGTATAGTATATAATCGATAAGGAATTGAAATAAAAACATGACATATCTTTTCTAAAGTTTAAGTGGAGCGATATTGTATATTTTTATATTATAAAGTTTATGAAAATGTAATATTTTGTAATTTAAAAGCATTTTTTGGAAGTTTAAAATGGAAAAACAACTAAAAAATGTAAGTTATACTCGTTTTAATGGGATGGGTCAAAAACAAATATTTTTCATTATGTTATATATCTATTTGGAATATAGAAAGTTTTTCAATTATACACAAGCATGTTATATAATAATAGTTCACGAATTAACTAATAATATATAGTCGAAATTTTGAAAGTGTATTTATTTTGTTCTTTCATTTGAAATTGCCCAATTAAATCATAAGGAAAAATCAAGTAATATTACTGATTTATCCATAATGAAATGGTTGATGCAATATAGTTTTTTTATAATATTTTAGCTTAAAGTAAATAATCTCTATATTATACTTATCCCCAAAAACTAATATCTATCTTATATTTATAAGTTCAAATTACTTATTCTAAAATAAGTTTAAATTTTAATTTATTACTTATAGTAAAGAATAATTTATAAATAAATTAATTTTAACTTATTTTTTTTTTTATCAAAAGCAATATATTTTGATAAATAATTTAAAAATTAATTCATTTGATGAATAATTTTATTTTTAGATTACCACTAATTTTGCTAAATCACTCTGTATTTCAGCCTATATATAAGCTCATTTGCTCAACTTCCAGCAGGATATTAGCATAGAAGTCTCTCTCTAATCTTCACTGCCCAAACCCAATAGCTCTCCTCGAGCATATTCTCTCAGTCTCTCTCTATCTCTCTCCATCTCTCCCTTTCCATCCAAACTTCCAGCCTATCCCCATTAATTAGTTGAAAAAATGCAATCTTTATAAACCCTCCATTGACTTCTTTAATTCCCCACACATGAATGCCCATTCAATAAACCAATTTTCCAAGCTCAACCCATTACTCTAAACCGAGGTTTCTCGTCTGGGTCATTTTTATTTTCTTGTTATTTCTTGCTGGGATATGCAATGTCTGAATTGGAGTTAGAAAAACCTGCTTCAATTAGGGTTTTAGATAAGCAGAAAGCCATAAGCCCTAAACAATTCACATGGGTGCTTGTTTTGAAAGCCTACAAAGCCCTCACTTGCCTCTCTTGGCTTGCAACGGGCTCAAAATCGATGTTCTTCTTAGTTAAAAAGCGGGTTATTTTATCTGAAATAGGCGTAGAAGATGAAGAACCAAAACAAAAAGGGAGGTTATATAGGTTTCTAAGGGCTTTTCTTGCCATTTCAATAGCAACTTTGTTTTTCGAAATTTTTGCCCATTTTAAAAAATGGAACTTGAATCTGATCCATCCGTTGGAGGTTCAGGGTTTGATCCACTGGTCTTATATGGCTTGGTTATCTTTTAGAGGTGATTTTATAGCTCCTTTTGTTGTGGTGCTCACTAGATTTTGTGTTGTGCTCTTCTTGATTCAATCGATCGATAGGCTCGTGCTTTGTTTGGGTTGTTTTTGGATTAAGTTTAAGAAAATGAAGCCAGGGGTAGAAAGGGAAGATTATGATTTGGAGGATGGCTCCAGTTTCCCTATGGTTCTTGTTCAGATTCCAATGTGCAATGAAAGAGAGGTAACCAAATAATTAAAAAACGTCTCGATGTGTGTGTTTGTGTACTAATTAGGTTATGTCGTTAATTGATAATTTTATTTATCAATGAACATGCATTTGGATATGGCCGTTTTTTAACCTTTCGAGATTGGTGAAGTTAATGTTGATTGTTGTTTTGTTCCCAACAAGAAAGTTAAATGCAGATTCTTATGTTTGAATTTTCACTTAGGAATTGCTTTGTAGAGTAATTTGGTTACGCTTAGAAATGGGTTAATGCTAGTTTCATTTATCAATGCCCACTCATTTTGATTTAGACCTGTTTATTAAAGTTTCGAGATTGGTGTAGTTTTGGTTGATTATTGTTTTTGTTCCCGAGAAGGAAGAGAAAAAGAATTAATCTTTCGAGCAAAGATTCACTTAGTAAGTCAAAAAGGGTTGACAGTTTTTTATTGTATTTTTGTTTCTTTCCAGGTGATTCTCTAAAATTTTGGCTTATAGATAAATCTGCGGAACAGGCTTATATGTGTGTTTATATTTTCAAAATCTCCGAACACTATTCAAAAACTTATAAATTTTTCACTCTAGAAACAATGCTGAACGAGGCCAAGGGTCATTTAGATGTCAATCACTATTTCAATTCCCAGCTCTTTCTCCTGATCTGATGTGGAAAACTTTTTCTTGTAATTGTTTAGGTGTATGAGCAATCGATCTCAGCTGCGTGCCAATTGGACTGGCCAAAGAATAGAATTCTAATTCAAGTCCTGGATGATTCAAGTGACGAAACGGTACAACATCTAATTAGAAACGAAGTAATGTCATGGAAACAGAAGGGGATAAACATCATATATAGACACAGATTTATCAGAACCGGATACAAAGCAGGCAATCTCAAATCAGCCATGTCATGTGATTATGTCAAGGACTACGAGTTCGTAGCTATTTTCGATGCAGATTTTCAGCCCAACCCCGATTTCCTTAAGCAAACCATACCTCATTTCAAGGTAATAATATAGATCTCTTAGTAGCTACGTCTGTGGATTCCTTAGGGTTTGTCTACAGATTTTTAAGTTGCAGCTTTTAAGTTCAAGTTTTTCTTTTTAGTTTGCTTAAAAGCTGAACTGTATATGACTACAGAGCTTTTTAAGTATATCTTATTTGTTATTCTGGCATAAACAAGCAAGAGGCTTTTCCCCCCAATCAGATAAAAAAGCCAACTTATTTTTTTAAAAATAGCAACCAACTAAACCCTTAACCTATATTTAATCTTACAATTTGATCAATATATTAATGTTTTTGCATACAGGGAAATCCTGAGGTAGCCCTTGTCCAAGCTCGGTGGTCATTCGTGAACAAAGACGAGAATCTACTCACGCGGCTACAAAACATCAATTTATGCTTTCATTTTGAGGTGGAGCAGCTAGTGAATGGCATGTTTTTGAATTTCTTCGGATTTAATGGAACTGCTGGTGTTTGGAGGATTAAGGCTTTGGAGGAATCTGGTGGTTGGCTCGAAAGAACCACGGTAGAGGATATGGACATTGCTGTCAGAGCCCATTTAAATGGTTGGAAATTTATTTTCCTTAATGATGTCAGAGTGCTTTGTGAATTACCCGAATCTTACGAAGCGTATAAGAAACAGCAGCATCGCTGGCATTCGGGCCCAATGCAGCTTTTCAGACTATGTCTTCCCGCTGTCTTACGTGCAAAGGTCTATTTTCTTCAAAAAATAAAAAATAAAAAATATTCTTCTGTAATACTTGGAGTATGTTCATTAACTAGAGATAGTATTATGCTAATCATGATATGGTAATTTGCATATTTTTCCTTTTGACGAGAAAGTAACCTAATTAATCCAAATTTTGTTCATTTTATGCAGATATCGATCTGGAAGAAGGCTAACTTGATATTTCTCTTCTTTCTTTTGCGAAAACTGATACTTCCATTTTACTCATTCACTCTATTTTGTATCATACTCCCCTTAACTATGTTCATACCCGAGGCCGAGTTACCTCTTTGGGTAGTATGCTATATCCCGGTTTTCATGTCCTTTCTAAATGTTCTCCCCGCTCCAAAATCATTTCCGTTTTTAATTCCGTATCTTCTTTTTGAAAACACAATGTCCGTCACAAAATTCAATGCCATGGTTTCGGGCCTGTTTCAGCTAGGAAGCGCTTACGAATGGGTGGTGACTAAGAAAACCGGAAGGGCTTCTGAATCCGACTTATTAGCACTTGCTGGGAGAGAATCGATGGATGCGAATCAAGAGAAGATACATAGGAGGCTTTCGGAATCTGGTTTGGAAATGTTTTCAAAAATGAAGGAGGATGAAGTAGTTCCGATTGTTAAGAAGAGGAAGAACAAGCTTTTTCGAAAGGAGCTTGCGCTTGCTTTTCTGCTATTAACGGCAGCTGCTCGAAGCTTATTGGCGGAACAAGGGCTTCATTTCTACTTCTTGCTTTTCCAAGGCTTGTCTTTCCTTGTCGTCGGCTTGGACTTAATCGGTGAGCAGATAAATTGAAAATTTGAGACGATACAGAAAACGCCAGTGTTTTAGAAGTTGAGGCTGTGTTTTCAGATATTTATATGTTGTAATTGGGATCGGATTAGCAGGGAAGAGATGCTACCGAGAGTTTATTCGTTAATTGTACAATCATTTCATACCGAAAAATTGCAATTATGTACTCCATACGTAAGAAGACCCTTGTTGAAGTTATTAATCGGTTGTTAATAAAATATCAGCATGATTTAAACTTCAATAAAAGATTATTTTTCTGAATAGAATCTGTAATACTTTGTTCCGTGTTACAGAAAATTGTTCTCTTCTTCCGTCTTCTGGGCATATTAAATTTTGTTTATATGGCAAGAAACTATGCTTGAGGGTGACAATATTTTTGATAGTGTTAAGAAAACCATTACCCGTCTTCTGGGCATATTCTGCGAAAAAAACTGTGAAACGCATTTTTTCCGTACTTCTATTTTCAGATTCAAAAATCAAATTCTGGAAATAAAACCAAACGGAACCATCGATATGTTTCAATTTTGGAAAGGTGAGGGGTCTAAGTGTTAAAAATCATACATCAAGGGGTTACAATTGACGGCTAAAACTTCTAACTGATTGTTGGCACTTAGTTTTATACTTGGGATAATTACTGTAATGGTCCCAATAGTTTCAACCACAATTTATTTGGTTTCCCTATTTTCAATTGCAACACCAGCGGTACGGGACAGCAAAAATTTGGGTATCCGATCCGAAACTCGAAATACCCAAATAAAAAAACGATGTCGTTTTATATTATATATATATCTATATTATAAGAAAACGATGTCGTTTTATGTATATAATTCTAGTTCGGTTTGGATAATTCGGGTTTGGATTTTAGTCTAAATCGGGTTCAGTTCGGGTTTGGATTTATCATTTATAATTTGGGTAATTCGGGTTAGGGCAATTCTATATTAATTTCGGATAATTTGGATTGAAAATTTCATATTTTTTTTGGGTAGTTCGGATTTGGTAATTCGGGTCGGGTATTTTCCGAATTATCCGAATGCTCTCCCCTAAGTAGCAGTATGTGCTAAATATTGAATATATGACACAATTCCAGTTTGTAGTTCATTTAAGAGTAAATTAGTATTTTGCAACTATTTTGCATTGCTACCTTATCTGTATTTGATAATTTCAAGGTTCTTAATATTAGCAAGTTATGAAATAGATAAAAAAAAAAAAAACAATAAAAACATGATTCTTCTAGCAAAACTAATTCCACATGCGATTCACTTTTAAAAATTTGTGGATATACGTAATTGTTGCAAGTTGCGACTGAGTTGGAAATGTATATCATGAAGTAATGCAGTGGACCACACTAACTCACAAGTAGCGGCAGTTATAGCTCGATACTCGATCTTAGAAGAAGAACGTGAGATGGCGTCCTGTTTATTGGAATGCCAAAGAATTGAACTCGAGCCCAGAAGTACAAAAAAAAACATGTCAAACGACAAGTAGTAGAACAACTAACTCAATCAGAATCCATATAGGCTGTAAGCTAAAGGTCGCTAAAATAATAATTATAATAATAATCCATGCCAAAGGTCCCTTAACTTGGCTTTGATATCATGTTGATGTAGTATAAAAGCAATAATCTGTCATTAAATAATTAACAATATATATATAATCAACTAAAAAGGGTCCAACGAGTAAATAGTAAATAACACAATCTTACACATAATAGAGAAAACAGAGCTTCTCGTTTCACTTCATTTTCTGTTAGTTGTTAATCAAGAACTGAACTTTCTCTGTAATGGCAATCACAAGAAAAATGAGGAGAAGGTCGGCCTTCGTGGGTGGCACGTCATCAATGGTGGGTTGCAATCGTCCGGAAGATATAATCTTCCAGATCCTATCAAGATTACCGGTGAAATCTTTGGTTCGGTTTAAAGCCGTATGCAAGAATTGGTATGCTCTGATCAAAACACCGCATTTCACTCAAAAGCACCAAAAAACATGCCCGGGCTAAACCCTGATCATGTTTTCAGTGCCATTATTGCCCCTGTGCGCCCAAACACACCATACATTATCGTGTTTCGGTTGTATCTCAGTGATTCTCTCAATAAGTCCGTTGATATAGATATGCCCTTTTCGATGGTACCTTGCAGATATCGAGTATTGGGTACTTGCGATGGGTTGTTTTGCATACTCCTACGAAACTTTTCTTCCGACACTGTTATCTTCAACCCGATAACCGGGGAGTTTAGGCTAATTCCCACTTTTAAAATTTCGGTTAAAAGGAAAGATCTTGTCTTTTGGGGATTTGGTTTATGCAACAATAGTTACGGGTTAGAGAGATTGTTTACAATTCTCTTCCGAATGGGGAACTCGCCGTCAGAGCCAAGCCGTACAGTTTGAGTACCAATTCTTGGAGAGAAATCCACGTGACAATGGGAGAGGTTAATATTCTTGATCATCTGTAGCATACAGATTCTGAAGGAATCCCCGTTTTCTTACGTGAGAATTTCTATTGGGCGTCTCCTTACTGGAACCGGAAATGTATTGTGTGTTTTGATACCTCCAAAGAGGCATTTTTCAAAATTGTAATCCCTTTCTCTATCACATTCGACTGGAAACTTGAAAATTTTAAGGAACAACTTGCTGTATGACTAATCTTGCCTGCCAACGGTTCAAAGTATGGGTGTTCGATGAAAACGAGAGGGCGTTGACGAACAAGCATATGATAAGACATTTCCCCGAATCTTTAGTTTCTCTAGACTCATATAGGGAGATTATTGTCATGGGGTGCGGGAGAAAAGGTGAGCTTGTATTCAAAATTCGTTACGGGGACAAGGTTTTGAGTTACCCTTATGTGATCCAGTAAGCCAAAAAATGAAACGTCTTCCTTATGCCGATGTTGAGGGAAATGATTCCCTTTATTTGTACTCCGAGTCGCTAGTTTCACTCTTCGGACGTGACAAAGTTACGGAAGCTAATTTAGGCCTGCTTAACAAGCCAAGACAAAGGAAATCGAAAAGTTGAGTTTGCAAATGACAAATATATCGATCCCATTTCTTTTTTTTTGCATAGTTTGATGAATTATTCACACCACCATATTCTAACCTAAACAACCTAATTATTCACCTAATAAATCGTTAGGTTTGTTGGCTTAGTTTTGGCATGATTCATGACCCTTTCTCTAGTATAAATAGGTGCCATATTTGTTGTTTCATACACACCAAAAATAAAAAAGAGTAAGTGTTAAGAGTTGTGAGGGTAGTTACAAAATTATGATAATTTTTGTATCCATCTTTGAGAAATTTAATAAAATTTTATCTTATTTCCGCAGACGTAGATACAATTGACTGAACCACATTAAAATTGGTAACCTTTTGATGCTCAGTATTGTTTTTGCACTCTAACAAGTGGTATCAGAGTGGTGTTAGCTGGATTTTTCAATTTTTGCTCAAACATTCTGCGTGTGGGACTCACGCACCGCAGGCACCGTCCAAAGGTTGAAGACGCGTAGTCTCAGTCGGGCTACTATAGCAGCGCATGTCCCATACGTGCAGTTCGAACCATTAACCCGTGAACGGATCTGATTCCATTAGTGATCTGTAAACTGAATCCGATTGAACCCGTGACCCGTGACCCATTGACCGGGTGACCCGAACCCGAATCTGAATCGACCTGAACCCTAATCCTACTCGACCCGGGTGCCACATCAACAGACAGAATATTCCATCTCTGTTAGGAATATTCCGTTATTGACAACGGAATATTCTTTTTCTGTTAAGGAATATTTCTTTGTGTGTTCCGGCGATTCCATTTCATTCTAGCTTTTATTTGAGCATACCAAGAGGCGTTTCCAATGTTTTTGACCGTTTTGGTTGTAACGATGATCTATTTTTCAAGATTCTGCTCCGAAAAATTAATTTGTCAAATTTGGCACATAAATCTTAGAATCAAATGGAAGATTCTAATTCTGGTGTTATGATTAGATTAACTGCAACTAATTATGCCTTGTAGAAACCTTATATGAAAGATCTTCTCAACTGTAAAGATCTGTACGATCCTATTGAAGAATAAGGAGAGAAGCCAGAAGAAGAATCTGTAGATGCCTGGATGAAAAAGCGCAAAAAGACTATTGGTCAGATCCGACATGAGATTGACAATAGCATCTTTCAGCACATAGCGCAGGAGACCGACGCATACGTGCTTTGGATGAAGATGGAAAATATGTTCAAAGCAAAGACTGCTCGAAATAAGGCATTATTGATGAAACATCTTATTAACCAGAAGTT
>MKEJ01056251.1:0-22924 GCA_001753735.1 Embelia ribes
CTGTGCTAGGGGTGGCTACGGCAACACCTTAGCAACTTTAGGCATGATATTTGACCAATTGAGGTTTTTTTACTTCATAAGAATGTATTGATATTTTCTATTCAATTTCTTTCTTCCTTGATGTTTCCCTAGAATAAATTGTTATTTGACGAAAACAAGATTTACTTTATTCTAAGTCACAATATAAAAATCTTCTTAATATATTTCTTAGATTTCAGACCAAAATTCATTTTTTGTCCCATGCGGATTAATCAACTATGTGTCATGTCAGTCAGGCCCATTGCAAAACCTGCCGCTTGGGCTTTGCCATCTGGGATGGGCCATTTTACTAGCACTCGGTAAACTGCATCTTCTTATGTTTCTAAAAGTTGTCCCTTTCAACTATTTTTACTATAATCACAACATTTATCGATACAATTACTTGACATATGTCTCATAAAATTAAGATTTAAAATAATAAAAATTATTAAAATTATTTGTCTCATGCAATTAGGATTTAAAATAATGAAACTTACCATAATATAAATTATTAAAATTATATACATATATATCAACTTACTATAATAGAAGTTATTAAAATTATTAACATATATATCAACTCACTACAATTGAAATTAATAAATTAAATTTCATATAAGATCAATATACAACCCAATATATATATATATATATGCATAACTATAAAATAACTTATCATAATAGAAATTACTCAATTTATATTTAAGAATCAAAATACTATTAGTAAATAAATATTTTTATAAATTGATTTCTAGAAATCTAAGATTCTCCATAAATTTTTAAAATATTATCCCAAGCAACATTAATTTTTTAAATTATTTTCCTTAATAACATTTTCACATACTTAAAATTAACCTAAATAGATATTAATTTTCGTAAAAATACTATCATAATATAAATCCTAACAATCGATCTTTTATAAACTAATAAATAACTAAAAAGAAGAAGAAGAAATACAAAAATATGTCATATCAGAAAATTAATTATCAAAACTAATTTAATAAAATAATTAAAATTAATACACAAAAATAAAATAATGCACATAACTCGTGCACATTGCACGGGCTGCACTCTAGTTCTAATATAAACAGAAGGTTAAAATGTTTAAAGTAATTTACCAAAATGGATCAGGTTTCAAAACTATTTAGCAAAATAGGTCACTTTTGAAACTATGTACCGAATGAGTCACTTTTAACTTTTTATGTATGAATTACAATAAATTTTTCTTTTAATTACCAAAATACCTCATTGCCCAAAACTAACATCTTTTCGTATCGTTCGGTATATCTATTCTTAATATCAAATTCGGTGTAGCATATCTTATATTACAATGTTCCTCGAAATGTAATATTTTATAATTCAAAAGCATTTTTTCAAAAGGTTAAAATGGAAAAATAATTAAATAACATAAGTTATACGTATTTTAATAGGATGTGTTAAAAAAAGTAATTTTTTATTAAGTTACATATCAATTTTGTAAATAGAAAGTTTTTCAAAGTATAAACAAATGCAAAACAATAATAGTTCACAAATTAATTAACAATAAATAATCAAAAATTCTGAAAATGAATTTATTTTGTATTTCATTTAAATTATCCCAATTATGTCATACGAGAAAATCAAATAATATTATTGAATTCCACAGAATGAAATGGTTGCTACAACATATTTTCTTATCACATTTTAGTTAAAAGTAAAAAATCTCTATATTATACTTATCCCCAAAAAATAATCCCTATATTATATTAATAAGTTTGAATCAAACATATTTCAAAATAAACCTTTTCTAAAATAAGTTTAAATTTTAATTTATTGCTTATAGTAAAGAGTAGTGATCCATTTTGGTAAATAGTTTTGAAAGTAGCCTATTTTAGTAGAAACTTTTAGAAGATGACCCATTTTGGTAAATTTCTTAAAATTTTGACAAATTTTACCATTAATTTTACATGACAAAAAAATGTTCGAGCAAAAGGAAGGTGATATTGTGCGGTTGCGGGGACTCAGGGTACCCCGTGCATGTTGATTGTTCGATAGACAAACACATGGATCCTCATACTCTCCATGTGATCACTCCAATCCATAATTTTGCATTCATTCTAGCTCTTACTTTGATTGAGAGCAAAGTCGTGATTACTCACCTTGCTCTGTAGTAGCTTTTGAGTGTGTCACCGTTGTACTAAACGCCAACGGTCAAGATTACAAGTCCAAAACCTTGAAAGGACATTTTAAATTTTTTTGTACTTTAATTTCAGTTATTAATATTTAATACAAAGGCTTGCAGCCCACTCCATTGCCATTATAGGATAGACTGCTATGTAACCCCCGGTCTGCATTGAGAATGCCATTCCATCTTTCTTTTGCACGTCTTTTGTCTACCTTGAAAAGGATATTATTAGCATATAATTATATTAGAGTGGGGTCCTGTGCTCTGGCATTCTTAGTCTTCTTGTTTTCTTCCATCAATTATGGCTTCTTTCTTTCCTCAATACAATGATAAGTACATAATCATGAAGTTATTATTCTTGGCTTTGCTGTAGAAGTCAAGCTACATGTCATGTTTAAGTTGTCTTTACTATTACACTTACAAGGCAGGCTAAAGAAAAGGATTGATCTGCAACCGCTGCATAGCATTTCGAATAACTGATAAAAATAAATAAGGCTCAAAATAAAAGAGTTTTTAGCATTTGCTTTTGTTTGGGCCTCACTATTTTAATTTGAAAATTTAATTTTTCATTAAACAATCTGGAGGTGCTCCGCAGCTGCTGTAGAGCAACACTGCCTCTCTAGCCCAAAGATCCTGGTTCCTTCAGCATCTCTATCTCTATTCTAGGACTCTAAATTTGGATTATAACTTAATTATGTAAATACTCACTGGATATTGATTTTTTCCTAGCAAAGTCTTCAAATTTGGTCTCCGAATAATTAAGTATTTCTATTTCATTGACGTTCTAGATTTTAAAAGAAAGAGAAACATGTTTTAAGTCAATTGGGTATTTGTAGAGTTGTGAAATGTTAAAATTGGCTAAAGAATATTTAGAGAATGAATCTAAATTTGGATTTCAGTTGCTGATGGAAAGAATCTGGTAGCTATATTGAGAGATTCAGCCTAAATTTAAAACTCTGAAGCAAAATTGTTTATAATGGCGTACAATTTATATGGATCTCTAAGAGCATTTAAAGTCCCATTTAACCATATTGCTAGGAAGTACAATTGTTTTAACTTAGTACACTAAGTCCTCACATTACGGAGTCTAGGGAGGATTATTCTTACACATTAGGAATGATGATAACCGTTTATGAAAGAAAATAACTTTCGTATTTATCAAACCATGTGAGTAGATTTTGTAATCCATTTCGTAACAATTTATGTCTCGTGTTGGGAGAGTATTTATTCTCTTAATCTCCCTATTAAATTAAATTGGATAAAAGGAAAGAGTTAATGAAATCCCACTAGTAATTATAAGAAAGGAAGCAATGAAACATAACTAATACTTAAATTTCACACAAGTTCAGTGCTAAAATGGTTCAATCCTATGAGGATTTGGGCTGCTAATGACTTCCAAAATTTGTACCACCTCACTCATTGAAGGCCTACTTGAAGGTATCTGAGAAGTACACACCAGAGCCAACTTCAAAACCGGCAAAACCTCGTCTTCCGGGTACTCTCTCATGCAGGAATCAACGCACTCTAAAACATTCCCTTCTTCCAATAATACCCTCACGTGATCGTTCAATATGACAACGTTGTCCTCACCATACTCTACCGGTTTTTTACCAGTCACAATCTCAAGAATCAATGCCCCAAATCCATACACATCGCATTTCTCGTTCACCCTCAAGTTTTTGCATGCTAGCTCAGGTGCCACATAGCCCAATGCACTCTGAAATCTACAACTCACAACATGTTTGTCGAGCTTTGTGACAAGCCTTGCCAATCCAAAGTCGGACACTTTAGGGTTAAAATTCTCGCCGAGAAGAATATTGCTCGGTTTGATGTTGTAGTGAATTATCGGTGGTATACAAGAATGGTGCAAATAGGAAAGACCCTTAGCTACACCCATGATAATTTTGAACCTAATGGACCAAGAAAGGGATTGGGCCAGATTAGGTGTCGCATGTAGTTTTGCTTGTAAGCTCCCATTAGGTGCATAATCCGACACCAAAAGCTGCAATTGCGGACTCCAAAAATACCCTTTTAGCCTGATCAAATTCGGGTGTTTTGCTTTTGCAAGAACTCGAACTTCACGGATAAAATCTTCAGGGTATTGGAGAATATTGGATGTCACAAGCTTCTTTATTGCTAAAGCTCTTTTTTCTCCTGCTATGGAAGCCTTGAAAACGGTTCCAAAAGTACCTACCCCGATTTCTGACTCATTGTTAAGCAAAGATTCGGGGCTTGTCACCAAATGAGTTTTCACCTTCGAATCAAACCAAATGAGTCTGCCTGCTGCCAATCCACCCGATCTTGAAGAGCTTGAGCACTTACTTTCCAATGAATTGTCAATAAATTCGTGCCTTTTCCTAGTAGAAAGATTTAGGAGGGTAATAACAAACACTCCAATGGTAATCACCACAGCTGCTGCTATAACTACAATTGATGAGACACTCAAAAACTTGTGGTGTCGAAAATCTTTGGAACTACCCGAAGAATCGCTTCTGTGTTTATGACCACCCATTTGATCTCCGTAGGCATACGGGTTGAGGACTAAAGGCTTTGGTACATTCATTTTGCAAGGTCCTTTCAATAATGGTGAGCAGATACCTAAATTTCCTTGCAAAGCACTTTCATCTAAAACTTGAAAAATACTCCCAACCGGTAGCCTCCCCATGAGTCTGTTGTAAGATATATTTACAGCAAGTAAATTTTCCAACGTACCAAGCTCTTGTGGTACCTCTCCGGACAGTTGGTTGAATTCTAATTTCAAAATCTTGAGCTCTTTTAACATAGAAATGGACCTTGGGATTGAGCCACTCAAATTATTATGGGACAAACTCCTATAAAAGAAGAAAAATCACAGTATTACATATAACATCTGAAAATTTTGTATGCAGCCCACTGAAAAGATAAACGAATGGCCTCTACATTGAACAAAAGAACTTGGCTCCCACCCAAAGATTCTAGGCCCGACGAGTGGTCTGATTTACTAATTTCCTGTTTAGTTGATCAAAATATTAAGAAAAACAATCACTACAAAGTTCTTGTTGTTAAGCATATCATTGCACTCTGTTCAGTTTAAAGCTAAGAATGATAAAAAGAATCAATTTCATGTCAATTTTTTTTTTTAATTCAAAATTTATCATGCAGAAATGGGGAAACTTTTGGTTACTTTATATCAGCAAGTGGTTTACGGACCACTCGGGTAGCCTCAGTAATTTCTCACTCTTATCTCGTTTGATGCAATCCAAATATCCGAACACCATATGTAATAATTAAACCAATCAAATATTGTAAGAGAAATTGCTTTAATGAAAATGAGAAGCGAAATTTTGCTCAAATTACAAATATAAAAAAGGGAGAGAAAAAGAAAAAAACCGTAGGGAAGAGTTGGTGAGACTTACAATAAAGAGAGAGAGGAACAATTTCCGATTTCACCCGGAATGGGACCCGTCATTGAATTCCCATCCAACTGAAGGATTTGCAAGCTCTCGGAGTCGCATATATCGCTTGGAATGGACCCGAACAACTCATTGTTCCGGAGATCCAAAATGGTCAGGTTCTGGAAGTACCCAAGCTCTGGAGGCACACGCGATTCGAGACAATTCCAGGACAAGTTCAAGTTTGTTAGCTTGGAAAATAGCCCCAATTCCGCTGGAATATTTCCTATGAGCTTATTCCTAGACAGATCAAGAACTCGGAGGGACTCAAATAGCTTTGGAGAACCCGGGGGGACAAAACCGCTAAGTTTATTGTTCGAAAAATCTATTACATTTAAACCTAAATCGAACAGTTCCCCGGGTATACTACCAATGAAGGCATTACCCCTCAGATGAACCACCGATAACTCGGTACAGTAACCGAGCGAGTAGGGGATTTCACCAGTTATATTATTACTAGCCAAGTTTAGAACGGATAGCGATTTTAGGTTGCCAACTGATAAGGGTAAAATTCCGGTGAGGCCGTTGCTTGACAAATCCAAGTGTTTTAGGCTACTCATATTACCGATCCATGCAGGAAAATCCCCAGTTAATATATTGCTCGATAAATTTAGAAAAGTAAGGGAATTTAATCTCTTGAAAGATTTGGGAAGGACTCCCGTGAAGAGATTTTCGGCAAAACCTAAGGAGTTCAAATGGGGACAAAACCCAATGTCAGCAGGGAGAGAGCCTGAGAAACGATTACCACATAAATTGAGCTCTTTCAAGTTATGTATGAAAGAGACGCCTAGTGGAATAGAGCCCGAGAATGCGTTGTTGGAGAGATCTAATGTCCTAAGCCTAGTTAATCTCCAAATCCCCTTTTCGAAACCACCCGAAAAACGGTTTTTGGAGAGATTTAGGTTGTTCAAGGAAGTGCATTTGGAAAGAGAGCTCGGAATCGGCCCCGTAAGCATATTCCCCGACAGAGATAGGAAACGGAGAGAGAAACAATTATCGAACGCATTATCTGAAATCGGTCCTGAAAATGAATTCTCCGATAGATCGAGGAACTTAATAAAACTAGCATTAATGAGAGAACTCGGTATAAGACCAGAAAGGCCGTTATGGCTAAGATTGACCCTCTGGAGAGTGGTTATCAGAGATAAATCTACGCTAATTTTCCCCGTGAAGTTGTTGTTCGCCAACGTTAGTTCCTTCAAGCTTTGGAGTTTTTCAAGCCCCCGCCCGATTTTACCTGACAAACCTAACCCTTCAAGTGATAACCGAGTGACTCGGTTTGTAATGGGATTGCATTTTACGTATTCCCACGAACACGGGGAGTTATCGTCTTCATTCCATGTTTGCAAGTACAAGTTAGGATCGTTGATATCGGACTTGAAGACGATTAACCCCAGAACATCGTCGTGAAGTTGTACAGAATCTTCGGCACTAGCCCTCATTGAGGCGAAAGAAAGCAATGAGAAGAACAACAGCTCTAGACATCCCATTTTCTATTGTTTTTTTTTTTCCCTACATATCCCAAAAAAGCAAAAAAATCCATTTCCCGTATCATAAGTAGCCATCGTTAGCCGGCCCTATATCCCCACATAACATTACAAATCAAAATCAATCTCTCTCTCTCTCTCTCTCTCTCTCTCGCATGGCTGTCTCCTTCACAGCCACGGTCCCCAAACCCTTGACCACATTCTCGAATCCCCCACTCGATTTCCCAAAAATTACACATCGCCACTCCAAAAGCAAGGCCCCTTCAATCCCGTGCGCACTGCAAATGGAGACTGAACCGGCGGTGGTTCGGCAGAGACCGGACTCCTTCGGCCGGTTTGGAAAGTTTGGCGGGAAGTATGTTCCCGAGACGCTTATGCACGCTCTCACGCAGCTCGAATCCGCGTTTCGAGCTCTTTCCGATGATCAAGACTTTCAGGTATTTATATGTATATATATATGTATGTATATATGTGTATTAGAAAATGTGTTTTTTTTTTTTTTGGCAATTTTTAAACAAATAAGTAAACTTATTTATGTTATAAAAAAATTAAATATATTTAGCTTAAAAATTCAACTTATTTATACCAAAATAGTAAATAAATTTAGCTTAAAAGCTGAGCAATCAAATACTGTCAATTTTTAAGCAAAAAAATTGATAAACTAAAACTTATAAGCTGCAACCAAATAGTACTTAATCAGATTACCTAGAATTTTCAAGTGCCCGATTCTCCATGTATAGGGTACGGCAAAAAATACAAACAGTGGAAACATTGAGAGAGAAAAAAAAGAATTGGAAAATGATAAATAGCCTTTATGTATGTCAATGTGCTTGATTTCTGTTTAGTTGTTATAATCCACAACCATTAAAGAGAAAATAGTAAAAATTATATATAATAATAATCAAATATTAATCGATTGAAAATTTTTTCTTATGTATATTTCCTGGATCGTAATGACATATTTTTTTGCTTTTGTATGAATGTAAACAGCAGGAATAGTCGACTAAGTAATCGGCCAATTCGTCCAATTTTCGTGATACTCTTTTGTGGCCGATCGAATAGTTTTTGAAATGAAATAAGCCTAATGTGATATTGAGCTTATAATTTATAACTCATTTTATAACGTTTTCATTTAACATCACCAATAATGCGTGTTAGTTCTGTTTTATGCCGTCTAATTAGAATATCCTATATGAATATATGATAATTACATGCCATATAGTTTTTTTATTTTATCATTCGAATAATACGAAATTTCAAAATGTTTGAGAGTTCTACATCAAGTTTATCCAGTTTAAAACCTTGTGGCAATTGTCAAACATTTCTGTAATTGATAAAATAGGCCATGTTAGTTTTTAACTAATTTTAAGATTACTCGTATTATTACGCACATGTACTAAGATTTACACATATTATTTGGCAAAATCGTCTACCAAATCAGTTTTACGGATTTTGCAAGGAATATGCCTGTTGCTATTCTTTCATTTTCTTATAGCGGAATCGGTCGAACCGGTATCCAAAGTTATATCTTTGAAACCACATAATTTTGCGAAATTATATGCTAATGTGAAAAATCAAATAAACACGAGATAAAGAGATTTGTTTATTCAGTTCTTCAATATGACTACATTTGGGATTGTCATAATTATATGAGAGATAAAATTACAACTACAGAAATAGATGTATGCCATTCAAATAGTACAATATATTTACGCTCCAAATCCCAACCCATTAGACAAAACTACTTATCTATAAGTACCTCTATCCTACCCCTTAAGCATTACCCTTCCTTAAAAATTTTTAAAAACTTGAAAAAATTAACTAAATGGAAATCATGAATCACAAATCTCATGAGGTGGTAGTAATAATGGCTCCATTCCCATGCCAAAGTCACCTTAATCAGCTCCTCCATCTCTCATGCTTAATCTCCTCTTACGATATCCCAGTTCACTACGCTTGCTCTACGATCCATAATAACCAAGCCAAGCTACGGTTCAACGACAAGGAAAACCCCGAATTTGCCAGTATCCGTTTCCGCGAGTTCCCTACCCCTTCCTTCCCGTCTCTACGTCCAAAAACTAATACTCTCGCTAAGTTTCCCACTCATCTCTTGCCTTCTTGGGAATCCTCCCTCCAGTTCCGCCAGCCTTTGGCAGAGATGGAGATCTCTGCCACTGCTAGGAGAGTGATTATCATACACGACATGACCATCTGCATCCATTCCAAATGCCGAGTTATATAGCTTCAATCCTTGCTCCGGTTTCACTATTTATTATATTCTTAAAGAATATGTTAACAAACTTACTTCCGGGATGGAGGAGTTGCCCGAAGGGCTTCCTTCTCAGGAAGGTTGTCAAACACCGGAAATGCAAAAGTTTAGTGAGCTTCAAATGGGGTTTTTCGATCTTAAACGTGGGACTATCATGAACTCGTGTAACGCTATTGAAGGTGCTTATATTGATTTATTGGCAAAAGAAGATATAAAGAGAAACAAACGCACATGGGCAATTGGACCGCTTAATATGGGGAAAGAAAATGACCAGGAAAAATCGAAAGTTCCACATAAGTGTTTGGAATGGCTAGATAAGCAAGCCCCGAAGTCCGTTATATACATTGCTTTCGGAACAACTGTTTCAATGACGGACGAAGAAATCAAAGAGCTAGCTTTAGGGTTAGAACAAAGTGGGCAAAAGTTTATTTGGGTCTTGAGAGGTGCGGATAAGGGGAATGTTGTTGAAGGAGACGAAGAAAGAGTTGAATTGCCCAAAGGGTTCGAAGAGCGTCTACAAGAATTTGGTATGGTTGTGAGGGATTGGGCGCCACAACTAGCCATCTTGGGGCACCCGTCGACGGGCGGGTTTATGAGCCACTGCGGGTGGAATTCGTGCTTGGAAAGTATCACCATGGGGGTGCCTATTGCGGCTTGGCCAATGCACTCGGACCAACCGAAGAACGCTTTTTTAGTTACAAATGTTTTGAAAATTGGCGTGGTTGTTCATGAATGGGAAAATAGGAACGAGCTAGTCACTTGTTCGAGTATTTCAAAGGTTGTTAAGCGCTTAATGTTGTCGAAAGAAGGGGAAGAGATGAGGAAGAGGGCGGAGGAGCTCGGAAGAGCCGCCAAGGAGGCGATGGAGGAGGGCAGCGCTTCCATGAACAAGTTGGATTCTTTCATTTCCCATATAACTCATTAACTAGTCTTCGTTTTCCATTTCCTTTACCGTTTCCTAAATTTGAGTTTCCGTACATGTTTGATCACGTGTTCTTGTTATGAATGAAACTCATTTCGTTTTAAATAAAATGTTGGCATGCTTAGTACTTTAAAAATCATTTTTTCCTTAAAAAAATTCCATCTTTGATGCATATTATTTGGGTTGAATTATGGAGTAATAGTCTTTTCGGGCTATTTTCTTTTGGCCTCTGCTGAGGAGGGGTGATCGCATTTGTTAATGGTACAAATTACCATTTTTACTATCTATCGTACCATTCCATATGTATTTCGTAAATGACTAACATCTACCTTATAAAATTATATAGATATTACTACCGTTAGTTTTATTTAAATTTGGTTATCATACCATTTGTAATATCATTTGTCACCAAAAAAATAACAAGCACTACCAGGCAAGATTAATAAATAAACAAATGCAGTTATTTTATTTAGTTATTTAATTTTTTAGTTGTTACAATGAAACAATTTTTGACATTATTTAATTCAATAGTTATTCAAATAAAACATTTTGTCATTTAATTTTACGTAAAGTAGTTTTTAATTTGTTATATAATTTTTGTACTATAAGTATTATTTTTAGTTATTAAAGTACTGTTAAATTATAAATTTTAATGTGAAAAACTAATACATTAAGTATAAAAACTATAGAAAACTAAACAGATGGTAATACCGATGGTATACCGCTCTACTGATGATAACGCTACTGAGGCTAGTGGTATTCGTTTAAGCACTACCACATACCATATAACAACTATGAGGACTGAAAGTGTTCATTTTAAAATCTAAGGGCGTTTTCAAAATACTTATAATCATTAGGGGTAGATATATAATTTAACGAAATTAAAATCATGTTAACCGAGGGAAAGTTGAATCTGAGGATTAAAATATATATATATATATATATATATATATATAGAAAGAAAGAAAAAGAGTGCCGTAGATTCTAATTTGAAGAAGAAATAAGAGGAAATTAAAATTCGAAGGTAATAAAAAATTATCTTTTGCACGTGACTACACAAATCGAAACGGGTTAATGAACAAATTTGATGACGAGCAAACAAAATGCACTCTACGTGTTTGTCAAAATGCCCCAATGGGGCTCTATTTTTAATTTTCAATTGATACTGTTTTTTAGTTTTCTTTTTTGTAGTAAATTGATGTCAATGACATTGGATTTCTGTTTAGGTGGTGTGGTTTTGAAATGCTGACTGATGTTTTCTTATTGCTTGAAATGGGCAATCAGTGTTTTCAGAATCACTTTTGGTAAATGAGAGGATCAACTAGCTTTCAGTCTTATGGGTCTAGAGCTCAGGGTTGGTTCTTTGTTGGGCTCGGCTTGGTATTGTTTTTGGCGTTCGTTTATGCTGCGATCGTATCGAAGTTCTTTCCTGTATCAGAACACAGTGCTGCCATAGCCATTAAAAATGACAGGTAATAGTGACTGCTCAACTGTTTAAGGTTGCAAATAAACAAAATGGATATTGGATAAGCTTTGGCTTGGCTCTATAGATGAACATGCGGACTTGAACAACAATGTTACGCTCATTCATCCGAGCTTAAATATTCCCTAGATTGGGTTCGTTAATAGATGGCTTGGGCTCGTCGTATTTTTGTGTCATGTTCACTTGTTTATTAACGAGGCGAACTTGAGTTGAAAAATAGGCCTGCTAGAAAAACAAGCAGAGGTTCACATTAATTTGAATACCTTCGATTTTCTTTCTTTCTTCATTTGTGAATATTGGTCGTTTTACCTGATTGAACCTCCTCCCTTTTTCTCATGCTTCTTTGGAAATGCTTATTAGGAGTGGAAAATGAAGTCTGCTAATTATGTCCTTTGTCTTGCTATTACGTTTATGAATATTGGTCGTTTAACTTGATTGAACCTCTTTCCTTTTTTCTTACACTTCCTTAGAAATGCTTATTAAGAATGAAAAATAAAGTCTACTAATTATGGTCTTTGTCTTGCAATGCTATTATAATTGTAAGCTATCATATATTATGAATTACTCTTAAAGAACCACTTAGATTGAGTGGTGTTAAAAAAATCACATTAACAATTCAAATAATTTCTTATTTTGGTTCCATTTATCCGGCCCCAAATTTATGAGTTTAAGGTTTGAAATTTATGAGTTTAAGGTTTGGATCATGGATGATGATGATGATGATGATATGACTCTTCGAGGATCACACTCATTAATGGTTCATTACGTGGTATTCTCATATATTTTGCTCACTTAGAGCTTTGCAAGAATCAACGAACATGGTTGGCTACCCGATTGGATAAATTCACCGGAACCACATAAACAAATCACTTTGTGATCTTGAGTTCAATACAAGTTTGCTATGGATTTTCATGTGTTATCTTGAGCAATCATGTTTTCTTGTAATTTTTGTTTTCGGGTGCTATGTTTTTGAAAAATATAATCAAATTTGACATCATGACCAAAAACCTAGTTTCGTACGGTGGACTGGTATGATGTACATCTGGCCTTTGTTCAAGTATTCATCTTGGAAGATCAATCTTACCGTTAGCCCGCCACATTGTATTTCCCATATTCTGTTCCCTCTTCATAGGAAGGAAACAACAATTCCTTTGAGATACACAAAGCATAGTCGGTTCGTTACTGGGTGATAGGGATAGAGTTATACGGTCCTATCTTGTACCGTATTGCATCTTTTTGCAAGAATTGGTTGTCAACTTTTTCACCTCCATTGGTTTCCCTTTCGTGTTTTTTTCTCAATGTAAGTGAACTTGTATGACCTGAGGGTCACGGATCTATCTTATAAACAACCTCCCTGAAAATAGGGGCAAGGCTGCGTAAATCATGCCCTTCTCAAATTCTGCAATGCGAAAGTTTTATGCAGTACGTTGTCCTTATGTAAGTAGACTTGTGTTCGATCCTATAAATTTTCCATTTGATCTATATTTTTCATGTTTCCTAGGGTTGAACTTTTTTACTTTGGCATTTTGGGTTTGTACCCTTTCTTTGACTTGTGCCGTGTTTGGTTACAGGTACTACTGTTTCCTTGTACCTCTGACCATTCCTGTCCTTTTCATTGCGGTTTATTTTCATTGGCTCAGCATGAAGTTCTTCAAACATGCATGAGCAGGTGTGCTATCTCTCGAGACCAAGATAAAGTTTGCGTGTTCGAGAACTAAGAAACACGAAGTTTTGGGTTTTAACGTTTTTTCTTTCGGTGCATAGGTTATATGGAATCGAATGGATATTCTTGTAAGTGATCGCATGAGAATTTTAGTAATGTGGATTTTGAGTTGCCTTCAAAAGTAGTCTGAACTCAAATTTGATTTTCTAATGATAAATACAGAAAATCTATCATTAAAAGTGATTTATGACAGCTTTGATTGAGTACGGAAACGCACAAATGAGGTTTTGAAATGTTACGTCTTCTAACCTCAAGAATTGTATAAAGTAGGTTTCCAAGAGTTATATCGTGCGACGTCAACACGACAGTGATACTCGAGAAAATTATTTCTTTCGTGTCTCCCTTCCGTCCCTTTCGTTTTAGGTGAAACAGCAAATGCATCAACTCAGAAAAGTTTTTTGTTACAAATAACAAATCATACAGAACTAAAACTCGGTCTGTAGATTTGATGCTTATATATGTAACTAGAAAAGGCAATCAACTAGAGAATATAGATGACAATCACTCTTCAATTAATTGTTTTATGCATAAAAAAATATATATATTCGCAGAATTAATACAATAACAAATGCTCATGAAGCTAACTTCTACCTCAAAAGCGATCCTAGTGAATGGTCTAGCCTTCAACTCGACAAACTTCGTATAGAAAAACCAGGTTCTTTTCTCTGATTTCTTTTTCTCGCTTTTAATTATCATAACACGCAGTTTTCCTTTTTCAATTCCGTAAGAAATCAATCCTAGAATTAGATTTGCAGAACTTCTCAGGTTAGTTTTTGCGGTGTTTCCTCACGAGGTGTAGCATCTTTTGAGATAGGATTTTCGGAACCATTTTTCAACAAAATCATGACTAAAACTAAACCGAATGTGCCCTCAATCTTCCTACAGACTGTCACTTAGACGATCTCCTCTTGGCTTCTCCGTAAGCAACTACCCCTAACACCGTGATTGCATATCCGCCGATACCAATAAAAGTTACTGGATTCTGAAATAACAGGATTGAAATAACCACAGCCACGGCACCTTTTGCGTTTCCCAGTACCTGCCACGTCATGATATACATACAAAATTACTTATGCATAGCCTTTTGCCCGGTGAAAAAGTTAAATATAGTATTTGAAATTGTAACGAAATTAAGAGAAAATCGAACCTGGAGTGTAAGCGCACTTGTATGCTTGGTCACCAAGAAGTTGGATAAATTGGCTAAATAAGCTAACACCGAGTTTATCGAAAGGAGGATCCAAATTAATTTATCTTGCATTCCGAGTGACAAGACCACTTGTAACGCTTCGGGTTCCATCACGAGCGATGCGGGCAATAGAAGCGCAATGGCAACGGGCGACATGTACATTAGCAAGTTCATTGAGTTTAACTTCTCCCTGAAAATTATATCGAAGAGGTAAGCATGGTTTCAGAAACTGGATAATAAAACCCCTCATAAGAAATAATGAAACCAAAATAGTGGAGGTTTCGCTAAGTATCATAGTTTTTCAGTACCGAACTAATGAAAACAACAACAAAAAGTGGAAAAAGAAAATTTTGAGAACAGAACCAATCGGAGCCTTACTCATCGGAAGAAAGTAGAATGCCCTGAAGAACCGACTTAAATGCCCTTCCAGCGGTTGCACTTACGCACACGATGAATCCAAACAGGTGAAAACTCGGTTCACCCTGTCGTCAAATACAAAATTTATTAAAATAATTTCATCAAATTTTTAGAACAAGTTGGTATCTTTTCCTTGTTCGGCTACACATCTTCGGAAAAAAAAAAAAAAAAAGAAAAGGCTATGGAAAAAATAAATTTATCCCTATAAAAGTTTCTAGCTTTTGTGCCAAAAGCAACAAGTTTTGACTTTAAAGCCACAGCCAAACAAACAAAATGCTTGTTAGTCGTCTATACGAAAATAGAAATCATTGTGCCAAACGTAGTTCACATATTAGAAATTCATCGACAGAGTGAATTTATTCAGCTTGTTGAACATACCGAGAAACTAAACTTAACTAAAATCACAAATCAAGAAATTGAAAATCATTCAAAATTACATTAAATCAATAATCAGAAAAGCCTTTTTTTTTTTAATCTAAGAAAAAGCATACCCCAGTGGCAATGACAACCCCAGCCACAACAGGTACAAGAGCAGCATAAGTGACCCAATTCTCAACCTTAAAAGTCATCAAATAAGCGAAAACTGCAGTAAAAAATGGCGTGGTTGCCCCTATCGCCTGATTAAAACTCACTGGCAGATACCTGTCGAAGAATAATATAAATACATATATTACTAAAAAGAAATAACAAAACACCCATGTGGTTACACTCTATATATTGTTTTTTTTTTTTTAACAAATAGGATTAACGCATGTGATCTAACCATACATACAGATGTTGATCGGTACGTGAATCATTTTTCACAGTACCTGAGAGAAACATTACCGCCCACAACGGAGCCACAAAACACGACACCAAGAGCGGCAATCCTGGCAAACTGAGCCCAGGATCTAATCTTCTGTGTCGGGAAGATCCCAAGGAGGACAACGGAGACGTAACTAAGAGCACACGACGACAACATGTGGCAGAGGGTGAGGAATATAGGGAACCGAAAGCCATAATTCGACAAAAGGTACTTGTTTAGAAGGATAACACCTATGTTTGATGAGTACCAAAGGATCACAAGTGAGGTTGTGATGAGGGTTTCTCTATTCGGGAGCATTTTTCATCTCATTGCAATAGGGTTCTCATTTTTTGCTCATTATCAGGTTTTGACTCTGTCCTTCCTGTTGGTGTTTTTCTGGTGTTGGGAAGCGGCTTCCGGGACAAATTGGGAGAGAGAGAGAGAGAGAGAGAGAGACATGTGTTAGCGAAATTCGGATCGAGGCAAACGGAGGAATTCCAATTATGGGATGACCCTCCCGATGAAATTTCGAACTTTGTTGTCAGTGATATGCTAGGCCAGCTGTTCTTTTGGTATTAACTCGTTGTTGTCTTCCTTTGTATAAAAAAAAAATGAAATAAAATAAAAATTTAAACAATAGACCTCCATTACCAATATGGAGTCGCCGAAAGCTGTCGCACCAAATGGTGTAATGTTATCCAAAGATGTACCGACATGCTGGGAGGGTGTACAGTTACACCAGATTAGTCAGGAAGGGAATTATGGTTCAGAGCTTACTGGACACCGTCATACTAAAGTGGTGAAATGGTACTCAATGGTGTACCGGTACACTAATTTGGTGTACCAGTACACTAGGTTAATGAGAATAGATGGTGAGATTCAGGGTACACGGGAAGCCGACACACCAAGTGAAGTAACGGTATTCAGTGGTGTACGGGTATACCAGATTGGTGTACTGTTACACCCAGTTTATACGAAGAGGGGAGGGCTCACTGGAAGTCGGTACACCACTTGGCACACCAAGTGGTGTACTGATACACCCAGTCAGCGAGAATAAATGTTGTGAACCCCAGTGTAATATGACCTTATAACACACTCTCTCTTCCTGTTACCCCATATTCTCGATTGAAAGAGAGATAGGCAAAAAAAAATGAAGGAGAAGTGATAGAAGTTTCGAATTGATCTAGTTCCCGAAAGCGGATAAAAAATGTAAGCATAGATCTTTGATCCTAGGAATATAAAGATCATTTTTATGTAAATTTCTCTTCCATCCCTCTCTGTTTGGTTTTTTTCGATTTCCGTACACCTTTTGTACGTGAAATTTTATTTGAATTTCTTTTTCCTTATGAAGAATAGATCATCTTTATGTCTTAAAGTTTAACGATTTGATTATGTTTACTGGATCAAATCGTGGGGAAAAGAATAAGAGAAATTGGGGTTTTTACTTAGAAAGTCTCGGGAGGGCTTTTATCGTCTTTGTAGGTATGGTAGACAATAAGTTTTAACTTAAAATTGAAAATCTGCCGTATGTGTTCATGTATACCATATAAGAAAAGTGAATTAACACAATCTTTTTTTTTTTTAGGATGAACTCTAACTTGAATGGTAGACTTGTAGGAAACTATAGAAGAATGTGAATTGATACGTTCATGGGGATGATGATTTTTGGAGTAGTTGTTAGTAGTAGAACTAGCATGATTTATTTAACTTTCGTGGTTAAATTCACATGTTGTTCGTATTATAGTTTATCATTTATTTATGATTCTTGTAATTTATTGTTAGCATGTTATTCATTTTACGAAGATTATGCATTATATGTATGGTAATGTAAAAGGCATTATATGGTAATGTAAAATGCATGAGTAGAAGGTCATGGCATTTACATTGATGGTAGGGTATGATATTGATAGGGCAGTGTATCACTTTTATAAATAAAGAATCAATGAGGCCTACAATATTACCGTGAAAGACGGGAAATCTGCAGTAGGGATTATTCATTTATTCTACGCATTTCATTTTATTGTAGCTTTTTTTTTACTATGTAGAACATGTATAATATGCTACTCTATTTTTTTTATTTTTTCATTTTTATAGTTGTAGAAGTTGTTGAAGCTTAATAAGAAGTGAAAGTATATATATGTTATTGTCCTTTATGTGATCGATAACATATGTTTACCTTTTGATATCATTTCTTTTTGACAAGCATTTAGCTTGTGGTATTGCATTCGTAAACAAACAGGTTTACAACGTAGATGTATATAGATATTTTATGGCGTTGGTCTTCGACCTTCTATTATAGATTAGCTTACTTTTATTGCAATGATGTGAATGCTATAAACTGTGAGTAGTATCGTCCTGCAAAGGATATTAAATGCGTTGATAAAATAGTGCTAGAAAGTGTGTTTTCAATTTTATTTTTCTGTTCAATAAAAATTTTCTTCCTTTTTATTTTCAAAAAGAGAAACATATAAACTTATATCTCCATGTATTTTGGAGGTTGATTGCAGTTGTCACTCTAGGTGTTATAGTTATGTATTTTGGAGGTTGTACATATATTATCATACTATGTTGTATGTATAGAATCGCGAGAATATGAATGACATATTTGACTTATTTTCATATTCATTTCGAGGTATTATTTATATTATTTTATCACCATGTTACAATTAATCTCACGTCCCCGGGGTTCTTCTATATGGGGAAATTTGAGGCATGACACAGATTGCTGAACGTTGTAAAAAATTACTAAAGTTGATTAAGCGAGAGGCCCTACATATAAAAGATTTGTCGGGGGATAAAATCACATATGAAAAAAACATTATACAAAAATTGAGGGTATTATAGTCCTCATTGTCCCTACGTAGCTCTATCCGTTATTACCGCCATGATGGAAGTAATAGAAAATATAAGGCTGAAACATTATAGAAAATCGTAAAGATGGGATAACCTGGATTATGTCGGGGTTAAAATCGCATATAAAATAATTTAATTATCTTGGAATTAAAACCACATATAAGAAAATTCATACAAAAATAGGGGATGGTAACGCCATTTAATCCCTATATAACTCTATCCCAAGTAACCACAATTCTTTTGGTTGACACATCACAACCATTCATATTGAGCGATAAATGCATCGAGAGATAATAGACCATACTATTAGCAAATGATTGAGGAATGTTCGGACATAATGAAAAATAAAGATGTATAAAAAGAACTTATCTTTGGGGGTGAACCCGCGTTTTTGATGTGACTAACACGACTTACGTTAGTATTGTCCTGCAAATTATCCATAAAAGTTTTCTGACTAAACGTGAGACAAAAATTGTGATTATTGTCACAAAAATATACTTATAATAGACGATGTGATAATAATGCATCATGGCGTCTTCCTCCGTCCACAAGTAACAAGTTAATTTGACGATTACACGGTTTTGTTCTACTACCATAACTAATACTAATTTTGAAAGATAATAATAGTAATGTAATTAAAGTTGTCAATTTTAATTTTCCTAAATAGAAAGCAAGGTAGTTGTAACTATTGTCTCATAGGTAAGCGCAAGAGAGAGTACGGAAGGTCCATTATTGTCACAAATAATTTTACGACAAATTATTCTTTGACCGATGCTATTTCTTATCATTTCACAATACCTCTTAAATTTTTTGAAATTGCACTATCTACCCATGAGGTTCATGTGCTCCTTGAAAGCCAGTTCAGTGCCATAAATGAACCATAGAATAACTCTAGCACACTTGTTCTTATTTTTTAATTTTTTAAAAATAGATTATATAGTTATATATATATATAATATTGGTAAAAAAATATGATGGTATTTCTCAAATTTTCTCAATTATTTTCTTTAACAATTGATTGACAGTTATAAATACATATAAATTATTTTTCATAAAACATGAAAAAATATGATGATATTTCTCGAATTTTCTCAATTATTTTCTTTAAAAATTGATTGACTGTTATAAATAAATATAAATTATTTTTCTTAAAACATGGTGCTTGTATTTCTCTAATTTTTTAAATTATTTTCTTCCGAATGAATAAAATAGTGCAATAAAGTGAGGAATAATATAGTATTTTTGTATGTAAGTCTAAGAGCATTTGCATCTAATTCTCTCAACATATTTCCTAAAATATTGATAAAATATATTTAATCTCTATTATTTCTTACTCTACAACATATTATCTATCTCATTCTCTATTTATTAAAATATTAATTTTTCTTTAACCATTACTTACTTGAAGTTCAACACATACCAATATATTTAATACCAAAATATTAATTAATTAATTATATATTAATAAATATATTATTATTTTTAAATTTTAAATTTATAATTTAATTTTATTCATTAATCCTTTATATAAATTAAAAATAGAAATAGAACTTCTATTTTAGAAAATGAAGAAAAAGGAGAAAAGAAGTGACAAGATGAAAGAAAAATATAAATAAAAATTCTATAAAATTTATTTTATAAGTAATATAAATAATATAAAAATAAACAAAATTTCTTAAAAAAATAACTATTAATCCTTAGCATTAAATATTCAAATTTTATAATTTAAGTTTAATTTTTAATAAATATATAGTTTAAATATTAAATGTTAAACTCAATTATATGTTTATTATATTAATTTAAAAAATAAAATTTGTTCATAAATACAAATAAATTATAATTATTTATTTTTAAAATTTTAAATTCTTTTTATATACTTAAAATTTTAGTTTCTATCTATTTAGTAGCTTTAAGCTAAATAGCTATTTTTAAAATTTAAAATTATAATTTAGTTTATAATTACTATTTAATTATTGTAAATATTTATATTATATTTTTATTATTAGTTAATAATAGATGAGTGAGTGAATGGATAATATATTAATTTTTTAAATATAATAATAAAATAATTTGATACGAGAGAGGATGTACTAATTTTAAATGTTCAAATAATGAATAATAATTCTTTAGATATGAAGAAATATTATAAAAATTCTTGATTTTAAATACCACTAAGTAATCTAATATGGATCAAAAAGTAATATTACCTATTTTTGCTTGCCTAAAACTATGAAGTTATTTAGATTTGAAGAATTTTTATAGAGATTCTTCATTATAAATAATCACTAACTAATTTAATATAGTATCAAAAAGTAATATTAACTACTCTTGCTTACCTAAAATTGGGGAGAAAGGTGTTTTAGGGAATCTATGCAAATGCTCTAATATTGCAATTTGAGAATAAAAGTGTAGTTTCATATATCTTAGGGGATATTCTGATATATTCAGAAACCTCATAGGGCCAAAATGTTATTTACCCAGACATCTTTGGGGATATTCTGACATATTCAAAAACCTTGTGGGACCAAAATGTGATTTATCCTAATCTGTTTTTGTCTGCTAATACTTTGCATAGAGATACAAACTATACATTTCCCCTCTCTCCCGCCTCCCTCTCTCTCTCTATCTATCTATATATATATATATATAAACAAACCTCAGAGCATCTCATCTTTGAGCACAAACCCTTTAGTGAGTTTCTAATTGTGGTACATTTTCGATATAATCACTTTCCCCTATGTTTACTTTAATTAAATATGCTTGCATAATTATATTTATTTGTGATAACTGTTTGCTTCTCGAGAAAGCTGTATTTCCCTTTTTCTTGCTACTTTTTTTTATTTTCTTGCGTTTAAAATTACTATATATATATATATGCGCGTAAAATCACTAAGTATACCTTTTTTTTTTTTTTTGCCCATAAAGATCACTGGCTATTTCTAATTTCTTAAATATATCAAAATAATTCTCAATCATATAATAAAAGTATATAATGTATATATTATGCACTAGGATTTTATAATTTTGGTGAAAAAAATAATATTTTTACGTAGAAATTATGAATATTAAATTTTTCACCCGTCAAAGATCTATTGTAGTCATTCTCATTACATTTTTGGAAATAGAAACATTTTATTGTGAGACATTTCTGGTTCAAATTTCTGAATTGAGAAATTTAACGAGAGAATAGAGAGGGGTATAGAAAGACCGGGGAGAGGGTTCTTAGCTTTATTCAATTATTGATATATTTGTTCTGCTAATTGTTAACCGCGCTAAATATATATTTATTTACTGAGGCTTTTGAGCTCCAATTTGTTAATCTTTTCATTTTGCTTAGTTTTCTTGGTAGTATAGATTAAGTTAGATGTTAGTGCTTTGGTTCCAAATACAACTTTGATTGTGATTGATAAGAATGGTTTGTGTTTTCTTGTTTAATTCTTGTGTTTATGCCTCTTAAGGTAGGCAATGAAGGTTTCGAATCAAGTTTGGGAGGTTCCGCCCTCCTTGACAAAAGAGAAAAAGGAAAGAATGAAAAAATGACTAAACATTCCCTCGTTTGGTGTTTTGGATGATCATTATCGCTCTTTTTGAAATTTTTTTCTGTGTTCCCTTTATTTTGATTTCACAAGTTCTGCTTAGCTTTACTACATTTTGCCAGTCCAGTATATCAACCCTTTGTTCAGCACGATTCCCATTACTCTTAAATTGAATCCTATTTATCCACTTCTTTATTTTTACGACATAGATTTGTTTGGTTTTATATTCGTTTGAGATATTTGTGCTACATTTCAGGGTGAGCTTCAGAGTTATGGATTGGTCTAATTGGACTAAAATTCGTGATCAAAGCTTTCCAAGTTGTTGCTTTGATTGTATGTCTTATCTCAAACTTTTTGGTCATAGAATTAACAATTTGCAAACCATAGCATTTCAAATGGATGGTTGCAATCTCTTATTTGATTTTCCTAGCAACTGGGTGCAAAAAGATTATTTATTAAATTACTATTTGCATGTCAATTGGTTTAATATTATTTGCAGGTGAACCCGAGAGAAACTATAGAGGAAATGACAGGGAGCGCAACTTCAGTTTTGGTAAATTTGGTTTTACATAGCTTTTGAATGGTGCTGTGGGCGAACTTAAGATAAGGAGGTGGGGCGATTGGGCGGCGACCGATCACGAGTGGGCGGCG
>MKEJ01056262.1:0-10437 GCA_001753735.1 Embelia ribes
TCACTCCCTCGGGTTCCGGGTGCTTGGGATCCGGGGGCGTGACAGATATGCAACTCAAGTGTTATTCTATTTTGTTTTTATGCTATTTGTGTAGTGTTTAGCTTGGTTTAGATTTGGTTGATGCAATATTCATGCTTTGTTAGCTTCGGTGTTTTCTGCGTTTGTTCTTACTCACATTTTGTGTAAAATTGCACTCAACATAAGCATAACATGCACATTTGCATTGCATTCAATACAAACACAATAAATGCATTTGCAGAATTAAAAGAAATGCAAAACACCACCATTATCTATAGCATTGCATAATTAAACCAAGGGCAAAAGTCACAGAATTTAAACAGAATGCTACATATTTCTCATTGTATAAATAAATCAAATTTTTAGATTACCGCTTTCTCACTGAATAAACAACTGATGTAGCTGGTACTCATAAATTGTTTCGGAACAACGTTTGGAATTTATGCCTCATTTATCATCAACTTTGAAGTCTGCTTGAACTCTACTCAAACATAGTCTGCACTCGAAGCCATTTCACACAAGTTCACTTACACTAGTACACACATTGTACTATCACTCAAAACACAATTTACTACGCTCAAACAAAGTTCGCTCGACTTACACACAGTTTAAGGAACTCAACTCAAACACACATTGCACTGAACACAAAAACACAACAATATATCAACAATCACATTGAACACAACAACATTAACATTTTATAAATTTAACTAGAATTTCATAAATTCCACAGAAGCACCAAAATTTTCTGAGTTTCCACTATAACACCATAACTAGAATTTCTAAGCCTATTTTTTCACTCCTAATCCAAATTATTAGGTTACATCATCTTGTTCTTCATTGGGTCATCAGACTCAAACAAACTAGGTCTTCGTTATCAACGCCAAGTTATTCTTGAATGACCCTATAAGAGTAAATAAACCAAATAACAGCATACTAATATACAAAATAGAAACGTAAGTAACTACTAAAGAGAAAAAATATATATACAGGTGACGAAGAACATCCTATGCCCATTTCGGGTCGTGATTCGGATAGACAGATGAACTTCAATATGATCAAGTTTATAGCTAAAACAAAATTATCACAGCCACATACCTTGTTGGTCTGATTGAGACTCTCACAGAAGATTTAATTCCACAACACATTTGGTGCACCTACAGACGATTGATCCTCAACTGGATGAAACTTGGATCGTCTTATTAATCATCTAAAGAACAAGAAAAATACAAGAAATTGAAAACAATACAACATATCTATACATTGTGGTATACTCATAGAACATATAATTGTACCCTAAATCCTAATATAGAATAAATAAAATAGGATATATTATTGTATATCCAATCAAATGATTACATTTAAAACAAATTTGTAAAATTTTTGCTAGCTGATTCTTTCAAGCATTTCATCGAATAGATAATTGCCATCAAATGGAGCACAGAATTTTGCAAATGATATTGAACACTAAATTCCTAAAATCGGATACATAACTTTATATCCAACCAAATGACAACATTTTAAACAAATCTGTAAAATTTTTGCAAATTGACCCTTTCAAGCATTTCATCGAATAGGTAATTGACATAAGACGAGACAAAAAATTTTACAAACAAAATTACAACCTAAATCCCTAAAATAGGTTGCATTGCTGTATATCCAATCCAATGAATATATTTTGCGCAAATTTGTAAAATATTTGCTAACTGATCCTTTCAAGCATTTTATCGAATGGGTAATTGATATGATATGAAACACATAATATGTACATAAAATTGTATGCTAAAAGATGATGCATACAATCAGAAAAATACATAATATAGAGAACAAAAAAGAGAGGGAGAAATACCTTTGTCTAATTTTGGATGCTCTATTGGAGAATATCATAACCTAAATCCCTAAAATGAAATGGATACAATCAGTGAAATGCATAATACATAGCAATATATAATTTTTTTGTTAAATTTCCGAAAAGAGGAATAGAGAAGATAAGGAGAAATGCCTAGATTTGAATTTGGGGCTTGATTAGAGAAGAATATAAGTTTAGAGATGATCCTCTGTCGTTGGTCTTCCTCTTTCCCCTCGATGCCTCATCCTTGTCCCTCTTCAATGTCTCTTTTTCTCTCTACCCCCTCTCTTCTAATTTTTAATTAAAAAAATGGGTTAATATACCAACCTTTGACCGTTGGTAATCCAGGACACTAATCAAAAATATTTACTTTATACTACATTAACGTATGATTAATTATTCAATCAAAGCACATTTAACCATTTTCGTACAAAAATTGGAATAAAATAATCAGTGTGCTATCCATGTGCAAAACATGCCACATCACAGGGGCATTATGATCATTTCTTACCCTGCGTGCCATCCACATAACCCATTTCCCCCTTCCCCTAACTGCTTATTCTTTCCCACTCATTTCTCCCATGTGTATATACCCTAGCCCTAAATAGCAAATCCATAACGAAACAATCCAGCTCATCTTCTCCCTAATTATGCAATCACAAAAAATTGTAATCATTATCTTCCTTAAAACCCAAACTTTATATCCAGCCTTTCCCACTACCTCTATCATTATCTATACTCTCTCTCTCTATATATATTATATATATGCCTGTGTGTTTCTCTCTTTCTATAATGCAACACTATTTTTATGGACAACTTGAAATGCAACGCAAGGGATGGACTAATGCCAATGTTGGTACAATATTCATGACATGTGAAGCTAGCAATTGTAGGTATTTCAGGTGGGTTGATTTTACTTTGCGTGATCGTGCTAAAGTAGTGATGTCTGGGCTACTTAGAAAAATCAATAAGGCGGAGAATATAATTGAAATGCAGAGGTTGAAGGTTAGTTCAAAAATGAAAAGCTTGTATTTTTTATTATGCATCTGTATCTTTCTCATTATCGTGTTCTTGTTGAATTGTGGTTGTAGCAATAACAATGAAGAAGAAGCAAGAAATGAGGGCAAGGCTTTAATGCTTCTGAAGTAAGTTGTGGTGAGGATGTGGTGTTTGTACTTAGTGGTGTATGGGTTTAGGGCTTGTATTTGACTAATACAATGGAGGGTGTAGTGTAATGCAGTATTTGCTCAATGTAATCAATGTAATAAGGTATTTGTGCAATGTAATGCAATGAAATTTGTTGTGATTTGTGTGTGCCCCAATGTAATGAGGTATTTGTTCAATGTAATACAATGACATTTAACATCATTGACAAAACCATGCAGCCACATTAACAAAGACAATGCCAATGTAATAACACAACCAAAGACACAACCAATTGATAAAGATATAATTCCAATGACAATGGCAAATGACAATAAAATCACACTGCCCTTCCCCTTTATTATTGACAAATAGATAACCATAATGAAAATGGGAAAACACAATGCCAAATAACACAGCCAAATCACAATGCCAGATATCAATCACATAATGGTTGAAACATAACCAAAATAGAATAGAAATAGACCAAAAATAATGAACAAAACATAGACATTGTGTGACATCCCGGAAATTGTTTGCCTTTAATTTATACTAATATGATTTTTTGTAAGTGATAAATCCTATTAGTATTGTGTGTTGATGTGCGTTGGTGGGATTGCATTTACATCTCATTGTATTATGCATTTATGTGTGACGAGTGGTGGGGAATATGCCAATGTAATAACACAACCAAAGACACAACCAATTGATAAAGACATAATTCCAATGACAATGGCAAATGACAATGAAATCACATTGCCATTCAACTTCATTATTGACAAATACACAGTCACATTGAAAATGGCAAAATACAATGCCAAATAACACAACCAAATCACAATGCCAGAAATCAATCACATAATGGTTGAAACACAACCAAAATAGAACAGAAACATACCAAAAATAATGAACAAAATATAGGCATTAACATAGCCATGCAGTAACAATGGCAGTTCACTTTATTAACCAAAATAAAGTCTTACAGTAAAGATACCCACCAGTCAATAATATTACAGTACATAAACATTCTAATACTTAATAAAAGAACATAGCCATCCCAATACATATTTTTTATTATAATACTTAATACAAATAGATAGCCAACAGTCAGTTGATTAAATTGCACTATAACCCTTTTTCATCCTGTGTTTGTCTCTCAATTCCTTGAGTTGAGCTTCATTGGCTTATTGTATAACTGATATGGTGGTGTACATCTTCCATTTAAAAAAAAAAAAAAAAAAAAAAAATTGATCCTTTGGCAAATCAGGCGGAGGTTGCTTCATAATTCCAGCATATAAAGAAGTTAAGGCTTGCTGCACAATTTGTGATTGTTGAGTAGCTATCTGTTTAGCCAAGTTTGTGCCTCCATGATGAGTTGTCTCTTTTGCATCATTATCTTCTTGTGTCAAGTCAACATGGTACACCGTCTTAGGCCTTTTCTTAAGAGCGCTCATTATCATACTACAACTGCACCTGAAATGTAACGTAAGTTTTACTGCCAAGTAGTGAATAAATATAAGTGTAATATATTAATATAGATGAGTAATCTTGTACCTTAAGGGGCTCCTTTTCAGGAGTACTCTTGTACCTTTCACATTAGAGGTAACAACCACATTTTGGTTATTTACAAGAATAATTTTATATGTTTCTGTATCAGCAACCTTACTTTGACTCCCCAAACTCCATAAATTATCTGCATTGGCAAGCTCACTCCATAGAACTTCATCATAAAAACCCTTATCCATACCTTTGTTTTCCTTAACGAGAACATTATACAAACCCTCATTCACAATAGTACCTTCTTCAACTGAATGTACAACAGACTCAGTCTTTCTCTTTGTCCCCCTATTCACAAAAATCACTTGCTCTTGTGTTTGTTGAATTATCTCAATGTTTCTCTTTGTTCCCCTATTCACAGTAGTCCCTTGCCCTTGTTTTAGCCTCTCACGGCTCCTTTGATTATAGCATTCCCTGCTACAATTTATGCAAGTCATCTTTATTCCTTTTCTATCAACTTTTTCCTTATTCTCTTCCTTCTCAAGTGGGTCTCTTCTTTTAGCCTTTTTTGGCCTTTAGGCATAACAGGAACCTCTAGTAGGAGAACAATTGCTTTATTAGTTCTTGGCCACAATTCATTACCTTGGAGTAACATAAGGACATTTGAGTATATTTTCAAGTAGGTATTCCTAGTGTAGCCTCAGGGGATCTATTTAATAAATTAGTAGTAGACACAGTATGCATACGTGGAATCTTACACAACTCCCATTTCCTACATCCGCATGTTTGCTTATC
The DNA here is from genome assembly GCA_001753735.1 of Embelia ribes. Taxonomy (NCBI): domain Eukaryota; kingdom Viridiplantae; phylum Streptophyta; class Magnoliopsida; order Ericales; family Primulaceae; genus Embelia; species Embelia ribes. Next base: position 5,303 of record MKEJ01056262.1, read on the forward strand.
TAAATCTATTGCATACCTAACACCACTCATTCCCCTAATTTCAAATTGCAAGTTACCATTCCAACTTTGAATCCATTCATGTGACTTATGTTTCAACTCCTCAAGTTTTCTTTGAATCTTAGGACAAAGAATGTAATTACATATTAGAATTATACTATTCCTTTTACAAACCGTTACCATCAGATACTGTCTAATCAACTCAAGCATTTCTAAAATTGGTTTGGTCCTAGCTTCCAAAATACAAGCATTGAAACATTCACATAGGTTATTCAGCAAAATGTCATACTTTGACTGACTTCTGAAATGTAATCTACTCCAGTTCTGTCCTGGTTTCTCCATTAGCCACTCATAAGCTTCCTTGTTCAATTCTTTCATCTTCAATATCATCCCCCTAAACTTCTGCTCGAAGTTGTTGTACAAATGCCCTACACATAATCTATCCCAGGCAGAATGTCCTCCATTTCCTTGATTAGTCCCTACATATATAACATGAAATGAAAGTAAGAAAATACATCGCATTAGTAACTCAATGAAATCAAACTAAGTGTAATACAACATTGGAATCTTTTGCTTGCCAGTTATAAAAGTTTACTCATTGGTAACTATCTGAACAGTCAAGTTTTATAGTTTTCTTGCTGCACTACTTCATAAGCAAAAAGGTACATGCTATTGCTTGCATCAATTACAACTGCACTTATTAACACACCCTTATGTGGACCAGTCAAGTGACAACCGTCAATGCCTATCACAGGCCTACAACTCACCATAAATCCCTTCTTTAGTGGCCCCCAACATATATACAAGGACTTGAACGTGGCTCCCCATTTGATCCAGCCCTTTTCAACAACTTCCATCAAAGCTATAGTTATAGGATTTATCCTCCTTATCTCCTCCAAATAATCCCACAACTTCCCAAACTGCTCATTAGCAGAACCCTGAATCATTTTCTTAGACTTTTGTAAAGCTTTTTAGGCCTTGGTTAGGCTCACCTTACTCTGGAGATCTACTCCAACCTGCTTTCTGAATGCTCTATTATTCCAATTAGGGTTGATCTTAAGTTGATTCATATATAACTTGGCAATAACACAAGACTTCACATGCCTGTTAGTATTATTTATGCTACAACTATGATTCTTATATAACTAAGTGATCCTAAATGTATTCTCATTTTTTATTCTTGCAGCAAACATCGTCCAGTTGCAATTGCCTTCACAAACTAGAATTATTTTGTCTGTAGAGTTTCTCTTGTACTTGACATTTTTTCCTTCTTGCATAGCATAAACTGTAACTACCCCTTTCAGATTAAATACATTCTTAAATTTCATTCAAACCATAAAATGCACCTTCTTTGAGTCTACCCTAGCAAATATATTGTCCTTATCCCTAATCTCATCCTCTTCACTGTCAAAGTTATACAAACTATTGGTGCCCTTTAAATCTTTTAGCCCTTGATTAATAATTTCTACATCGGTTGCCTTAGGGATCCCATAAGAAAAACCCTTTTTAGTATCCCCCATTATATATGATTGAGGTTAAATACCAACATTTTGATAAATGATATTGTTATCCAATTTCACATCATTTACCCCTAATTTCTCATCACTTTTGCAAAACCTGTCTAACTGAGGATCTTCTGCATCATCATCCTCAACATTGTCCCTTTCCGGCTCATAATCAATGTCTTCACAATCACCATCACTCAATTTAGTATTCACAAATGACTAAGTGTAAACCTTTATAATCCTATGCTCATCCACATATTTGTCTAGGTCTATATCATCTTTATCAATCCTAATTTCTTTCAATCTATCCCTAAAATCATCTCCTACTTTCTTATAAAACAGTTTCTTAACGTTACATTGTCCAAGCAAGTTACTAATTTCAATTAATTCATAAAATTCTTTGACTCGAGATGACAAAAATCAACATAATCGATACAACCATTCACATATATGACATCTGTACCCCATTCAAAAGGCCCTCCATGATGAAATTCAATAGTAAATAATGAAGAATTGATACCTGCATAAACTATTTACACGTGATAAAGATGTAATATATACAAACAAATGCAGTGTTCAATTATAACCATTTAGTAATTAATCATTAAAATAAGTCATAATCATTAATAAAATTGAGAATAAGATAGGTACATCAACTTATGATATAGAGGTGCTCTCAAACCTCCTTTTAAAACCATAGTGTGATCTCTAACAGTATAATCCATTTCGCGATTTCTATTTTTTATGCTTATAGTCACAATCTCTTCGAGATCTCTCACAGTATAACTGCTTCGCAATCTCTCTCTATATATGTATCTTCGTCTTTCTTTTCATTCTGTCTGTTATGAGAGTAAATAAAATGGGTTGTTGACACATTAAAATGCAGGGATAGAAAATGCCAGAATGCCCCTGTAACGTGGCAGGTTTTGCACGTAAATGGCACGCAGATGTTTTTCTTCCAATTTTTGGATGGAAACCATTGACAGTGCATTGATTGAACAATTATTCATACGTTAGTGTACTACAAAGTAAAATTTTTAGGCTGGTCAACTCAATTGCCAATGGGTAAAAGGTTGGTGTACTAAATGATAATTAACCTAAAGAAAAATTATTTTTGAGTACCTATATATATGTATTAATTAACTTATATGCTAATATATAATATTGCATACATAAACGAAAATATATGAGCGAAGTGTATTGCGTCCAGACAGTTAAGACTCATGTTTAGTTTCAAGAGGTTACACACAACTTTTTTGTAGTGTCTTGGTTCAGTTGGGTTGAATTGGGTTTATAATCGGCAGTGCAATAGCCCGTTTGAGTAATGTCTTACTTGCTTTTTAGCTTTATATATTCTTATTTTATAGTATTCTCACCATATAAAAATTATTTTCCTTAGATAACATAGCTGAGCGAAAGAACACTAATTGTTTTTATACAATTTTAGTTAGATAAATTATTTATAAATTTCTATGCAACTTAAAAAAATTCCCTTCCTTAAGGACTCATTATGTAAATGTTCGAGATAAAAGTAGATATTGATTAATTTTATAATCTAAATTTTACTTTTACGACTTACAATGAGCATTTATTCCATTTTATACGATTTTCAAAAAGAATTTAGATTTTGTATGCATATATTTTGACTAATTTGATAAAATTTCTGCTTCTATCACTGGTAGACTTACTCTCTAAAAGCAGTAGATTGAGACTGGTCTAACCTCCCCCTTTGCCCCTGTGATTTTTGGTATAGGTGAGTATTGACAATTCATAATGTTAGACGTGCCAATGTAAAAGGTGTCATGAATGCCTTTTTGTTTAGGCTAACATCAGATTTATCTTGTTCCTACAGTTTTGATTTTACTTGATAATTTATAGTTTAATTATAATTTTGCCAAATCTAATTTCATAGAAGATTCTCTATATCTTGATCACCAAAATGAGTATTTGGAGGTAACTTACTTTACGAACCCCCAATTTCGATATGTAATTAAAAAGTTCTACTTGTTTTCTTTAAAGATGCTTATATTTTGTGATATACTTAATTTGTTAACCTTGGTCATAGATCGGGATTAGGATACTATTGTAGGGCAACGTTTATCTAATATCATAAAAAATTTTAAACGTTGATGTGGAGAATCAAAATATCATAATCAAGATATATAAAATTGTCTGAATAATTATAATATTTATCAAGCATGCTAACTTGTACTCAAATAATACTACATACGGGATGATGCTACTAGCAGGTGTCTCAGCCCATAATTTTTACAACATACATATCAAAGATAAACGAATTACAGTAAGAGTTTACAAATTACAGTAAGAGTTTGTTTCTTGTACACTTGAAAGTATGATACTAACATAATATTTCAAATTTGAATCTAAATTTAGTTTGATGTGGCGGATTGTAAGAATTCAAATTAAAATTTCCAATGAAAATACAAATTATATTTCACCATTTTGATTTTGCATGTGTGATGTTAACATTGTTCCAAACTGAATATCTTAAAGGTCCGAATTGGATATAAATAGTACAGAACTCGCCCATTATCATTTTCACCCATCCGGATACCCCACATAGATAGATCCGATGTATCCATATATATATATATATATATATATTATTGTACATGTCACACACGATACTTGTGTGATAGACATTACAAATTGATAAAAAAAAAATTAAAAATTTTAATAATTCAATTTTTTTAATAGTATTATTTTTGAAAAAAATGTGTGACTTGTTGCTGAATATAAGAACATCTCTTCAGATTAACTGCAATATTAATTTCGTGCACAATTTTATTAAAATATGCAATAAAAATATAAAAATTGTATATCATATCTTCTGATTAATTGCAACATTAATTTCGTGGGTAACACGGAGATAAAATTGCTTCCTATGGGATGTAGTTACCAAATGTTGTGCCGTCTTATACGTGTAAGAACAAATAGCAAAACACCAAAATTGTCCCAATTAGTTATTTTTTAGAATACAAACATGAGGGATAAAATAAAAAATATATTAAATTGGCATGAACTTTACTTTTAATTGCCCAAATTGTATTTTCTTTTATAATAGTATATATATATATATATATATATATCTTCATCTTTGTCAAGAAATTTGATAAAAGGACTATAATAATGGGTGTATTTGCAAGAATAACCCACTTTTAATACTTCTTGCAAAAATGACCTTTTTGGATTGTGAAAAGTCCGAAGTGCCCTGTGCTTTTTTTTTCTTCATATTTCCCACACTTTACTTCTGGATCTGGGTGTTCTTTCTCTCTCTCTCTATCTCTACCAGGCCATATACAGAAGACGATGAAGATGATGGTTATTTGAAAACTTCCTTGTGCGTTCTCTCTCTCTTTCTTTTTATACCACAGTGGAAACTCCATCCCTCCACTCCAGTTTAACAATGGGTATGTGATTTTATTTATATTATATGTGTATTTTATGTTATACATTATGATCTATGAAGTTAAACAATTAATTGTGAACTGTTCTTCAATATTAAAGTTGAAGAGGTGGGAATAAATGTTGAAGAAATAATGAAGAATTGTGACCAATAGTTATGCTTAAGTTCTTCACGAGTTGTTCACGTTCTTTAAGTTTGTCAATTTC
>MKEJ01056265.1:0-12756 GCA_001753735.1 Embelia ribes
TTTTGTAGACAACTTGCAATCCAGCGCACGACATGGACCAATGCCAATACTGGTAGAAAATTCATGACATGTAAAGCTGGTAATTGTAGGTATTTCCGATGGGATGATTTGCCCTTGTGTGATCGTGCTAAGGTAGTAATTCCTAGGCTACTTAGAAAAATCAATGAGGCAAAGGATGTGATTGAAATGCAGAGGTTGAGGCTAGTTCAAAAATGAAAAATTTGTATTTTTTGTTATGCATATGTATCTTTCTCATTATTGTGTTGTTGTTGAATTGTGGTTATAGCAATGACAATGAAGAAGAAGCAAGAAATGAGGGCAAGACTTTGATACTTCTGAAGTAGGTTGTGGTTAGGATGTTGTGTTTGTATTTAGTTGTGTATGGGTTTAGGGTTTGTGCTTGACTAATACAATGGAGGTTGCAATGTAATAAGGTATTTGTGCAATGTAATGCAATGAAATTTGTTGTGATTTGTGTGTGCCCCAATGTAATAAGAAATTTGTCCAATATAATGCAATGACATTTAACATCATTAACAAAACCATATAGCCACAAGACAAAGACATTGCCAATGTAATAACACAACCAAAGACACAACCAATTGATAAAGACATAATTCCAATGACAATATCGCACTGCCATTCACCTTCATTATTGACAAATACACAGTCGCAATGAAAATGGCTAAATAAAATGCTAAATAATTCAGGCAAATCACAATGCCAGATATCAATCACATAATGGTTAAAACTCGACCAAAATAGAACAAAAATAGACCACAAATAATGAACAAAACATAAGCATTAACACAACCATGCAGTGACAATGGCAATTCACTTCATTAACCAAAACAAAGTTTTATAATAAAGATACCCACCAGTCAGTAATATTACAATACATAGACATTCTAATACTTAATACAAAAACATAGCCATCCTAATACAAATCCACTACAATACTTAATACAAATAGATAGCCACTAGTCAGTAGATTAAATTGCACTAGAACCCTTTTTCTTCTTGTGTTTGTCTTTCAATTACTTGAGTTGAATTTTCTTGGCTTGTTTTATAGCTAATATGGTAGTGTACATCTTCTCTTTGTAAAAAAAATTGGCCTATTGGCAAATCAGATGGAGACTATTTCATAATTCTAGAATGCAGAGAAGTTGAGCTTGCTGCATAGTTTGTGATTGTTGAGTAGGCATCTATTTAGCCATGCTTGTGTCTCCATGTTGAGTTGTCTCTTCTGCGTCATCATATTCTTGTGTCAAGTCAACATGGTATACCTTCTTAGGCCATTTATTAGGAGCATTCATTATCCTACTACTCCTCATCAACTACACCTGAAATATAACACAAGTTTTACTACCAGGTAGTGAATAAATGTAAGTGTAACAATTAATAAAAAAGAGCAATCTTGTACCTTTTTAAGAAACTCCTTTTTCAGGAGCACACTTGTACCTTTCACAGTAGAGGGGACAACTACCCTTTGGTTATTTACAAGAGCAATTTCATATTTTCTTGCATCAACAACCTCACTTTGACTCCTCAAACTCTATAAATTATCTTCATTGGCAAGATCACTCTACAGAGCTTCATCAAACAAACCCTCATCCATACCCTTGTTTTCCCCAATTGGAACATCATACAAACCCTAATTCACACTTGTACCTTGATCAACTGGATATGTAACTAACTCAGTCTTTCTCTTTGTCTTCCTATTCACAGCAGCCCCTTGCCCTTGTGCTTGTTGAATTGACTCAGTCTTTCTCTTTGTCCCCCTATTCACAGTAGCCCCTTGCCTGTTCCTTTGATTATGGGTTTCCCTCCTACAATTTCTACAAGTCATCTTCATTCCTTTTCTATCATCTTTTTCCTTGTTATCTTCCTTGTCAAGGGTCTCTTCTTCTGAACTTTTTTGGCCTACCAGGCATAACAGTTACCTCTGGAGGGAGAACTGCTCCTTTATTAGTTTTTTGCCATAATTCATTTCCTTGGAGTGGTATAAAGACATTTGATTATATTTTCAAGTGGGTATCCCTAATGTAGCATCTGTGTACATAATTCTCAAGGGATCTATTTACATACACATCATGCACACATGGAATCCTACACAATTCTCATTTCATATATCCACATGTTAGCTTCTCTAAATCTACTGCATACCTAACACTACTCATTCCCCTAACTTTAAACTGTAAGTCACCATTCCAACCTGGAACTATTCATGTGACTTATGTTTCAACTCTTCAACTTTTCTTTTAATCTTAGGATATAGAATGTAATTATATCTTAGCATTACACTCTTCTTTCTACAAACCATGTCCATCAGATACTATCTAATTAGCTCAAGCATTTCTAAAATTGGTTTGGTCCTAGCCTCCAAAATACAAGTTTTGAAATACTCACATAGGTTATTCAGCAAAATGTCACACTTTGGCTAACTTCTAAAATGTGATCTGCTCTAGTTTTGTCCTCATTTCTCCATTGGCCACTCATAAGCCTCGTTCAATTCCTTTATCTTTTTCGTTGCTATGTTGAAGTGTAGAACCATACAAGCCCTAGCAACCTCCCAAAGTGTGTCTTTCAATATCATCCCCCTGAATTTCTACTTGAAGTTGTTATATAAATGCCTTACACAGAATCTATGTTCAATCCCAGGCAGAATGTCCTCCATTGCCTTGATTAATCCCTGCATATAAAACATAAAATGAATGTAAGAAAATATAAAGCATTAGTAACTCAATAAAATCAAAGTAAGTATTATACAATATTGTTACATCATTCCTTATTAGCTTTAAAAACTATCTCGAAGTCTTATAGTTCTTTTGCTGCACCACTCTATAAGCAAAAGGGTACACACAATTGTTTCTATCAATTGCAACTGTACTCACTGACATACCCTTATGTGAACCAATCAAGTAGAAACCATCAATGCCTATCATAAGCCTACAACTCATCATGAATCCCTTCTTTAGTAACCCCCAACAAATATACAAATACCTGAATATGGACTCCCCTTTTAGTCTAACCCTATCGATAACCTTCATCTCAGCAGTACTTATAGGATTTTTCTTCTCTATCTCCACTAAGTAATCCCACAACTTTTCAAAATGTATAATAGCAAAGCCTTGAATCATTTTTCGAGCCTTTTGTAAGGCTTTTTGAGCCTGAGTTAGAGCCACTTATACTAGAGGTCAAATCCAACCTGTCCTTTACATGCTTTAGGTTTCCAATTAGAGTTGATCTTAATATGTTCAAGATATAACTTGGTAATAACACTAAATGTCTGTTACAGTTATTTCTGCTACAACTGTGACAATCATGCAATGAAGTAATCCTAAATATTAGCTCAATCCCCATTTTTGTAGCAAACATTTTCCATTGGCAATTACTTTACAAATCAAACTTCTTTTATCTTTTGAGTTTCCTTTATAGTTGACATTTTTTCCTTCTTATATGAAATAAATTGCCACCGCTCCTCTAAGTTCAGTTGCATTTTTTAATTTCATTCCAACAACAAACTATACCTTCTTCAAATCTACCATACTAAATAGTTTGTCTTTTGCCCTTACCTCATCCTCTTTACTGTCAAAGCGATACAAGTTATTGCTACCATCTAAATCCGCTAGCCCCTCACTAATAATATTTTTATTATTTCCCCCAACAATACCATGGACCAAATTCTTACTAGCATCTAATTTAGTAACTGACTGAGATTCAACACCAATATTTTGGTAAACTATATTATTAACCAATTCATCATCATTCATCCCTAACTCCTCATCATTTCCTTCAAATATATCTGACACATTGTCATTAATATCAATATCATCATCAAATTTATTACATTCACTTATATAATAATCCTCATCACTATTCATTTCCAATTCATAATCCATGTCTTCATTGTCATCATCACCACTGGTTTCACTAAGGTTAGCATTAACAAATGCCTCAGTGTAGACCTCAACAATCCAAAACCTATTTACATACTTTTCTAGGTCTACAACATCTTTATCAAATCTAATTGCTTTTAATACATTTTGGAAATCATCTCCAACCCTCTTATAATAAAGTTTGTTAACACTCCATTGTTCAAGCAATTGACACATTTCCAATAATTCAACAAAATTCATTAAATCAGAATGACAAAAATTCACATATTTTACAAAACCATTCAAATATTTTACCTCTGAGCCCCATCAAAAAGACCCCCTACAATGAATTTCAATGGTAAATAGTGAAATATTACAGCCTGCATAATCCATTTAAATGTTATGACAATTAAGCCCCTATTTAAGCCATAATTCAGACCTAATTAAGTCATATAGTAAGAAATATTATAAAATAGAATAAGAAGGGTGGATTAATTTATGATATGGAGGTGCTCTTAATCCATCTTTCAACATCATGGTGTGTATCGTATTAACCATGGTAACCTCTCTTTGTATGTACAGTTTAACACTCTTCGCGATCACTGTGAAACCCCTCTCTTTCGCAATCACTATGAAATCTCTCTCATTCGCGATCAATGTATGATGATTTTTTCTTCCTCTCTCTCCCTTTCTCTCCTTTGCGATCAGTGTGAAACCCTCTCCTTTGAGATCAATGTCCAATGACAGTTTCTCTATCTTTCTTTTATTAGGGTTAGGTTTAATGGTTAAAAATATTTGTTTTGTGTGTGAAAAATGAGGTGTTCATACACATAGGGAGTGAAATGACTTATATGCTCCTGTGATGTGTCTCTCCGTCAACGTACCGTTAAGATTTTAACAAAAACTGTTAAAAGTACACTGATTGAAAAATTATTCCAACGTTTATGTACTAATTAACAGAATTTAAAGGTTGGTATACTAATTGGCCAATAGATGAAAGGTTGGTGTAATATATGATAATTAACCCTATAAATTATGAAAATTACCCTAGTTAAATTTGTTTTATTCTTGTCCATTATAATCATGCAAGAGATTACTGTACTACATATAATTTTATTGGAAATGGGTAATAATTTTTATACATACATGAATAAAAATCGGTCTAATAATTTTAAAGAGAAATTATAAAATTAAATGAGATACTAAACAAAAATATGTATAACAAAAAAAAAAAAGGAAACTGTTCTAAGAAATATCACCAAATAGTGATGAGTTGTCATTTTCATGTGTCAGTTTTATTGCTTCAGAGCACTTAGTTCGCCAAGTAAATTAGTGAATTGTATTATAGTTTTCTCACTAATTCATCAAATTATCATTAAGCACCATATGATTAGGCGAATTATACCTCAGAAAAATTTAACATTAGCAATTAAAGTTGGCAAAATATTTAAATGTTTTTTAATAATTTGAAATATGATATGGAAAATTATTTTAGGTGCACTATATATGTAATTATGAAGACATGTGGACCAATTATGTAATTACGGGGTCTACTTATTCCACCTGCACAAAAAACTCTTTTAGTATTTGTTTTTTTAGACCGGGCATATGCAGTACTTAATAGATTCTATATATAATTTACTTTTAATTAGAGTACAATATTTGTATCATATTAGTTTTAATTATTTTATAAAAAAATGATTTGATATTATATTTTGTATTTTTTTCAGTTATTTATAATTATGAATGATTGAATTTGGTAGGATTCATACTATTATTATGTATTTACGAAAAATTAATCTCCATTATGTTAATTTTAATTATATGAAAATTTTATTATGATAATATTTTAAAAAGTTAATATTGATTAGAATATTATTTCAAAGATTTTTGGAGATCATAAATTGAAATGAATCAATTTAAAAAACCAGTTGACTTGACACATGCAGTACATATGAGATGCGCGTTACAAATTGTTAAAGAAAATATATAAATTTAACAATTGAATTTTTTTTTCCAGTGCCATTTTCATAAAAATAAAAAATAAAAGAATCACCGCCTATGTACCCCCACGATATGGACAACAAAGGCAGAGACAACAATAAATCTGTCGGTACTGATTATATGAAGGTCAAGAAAGAATGCAAGGAAGAGGATGGGAGCATGGAGGGAGAGATGGGTTGATGAACAGAGAATAGAAGGGGTGATGTAACCGCACAGATGCGGGTTTGGGATAGGCTGTTTTCCTAGTATCGCTCTCTAACTAAATTTTTTTAATAATAAATTGTAAATTTGTTAATTTCTGGAAGGTGTTTTTGGAAGAAAAAAAATTTAGGCATAGCCTCACTTGATTAAAAAGGGGCATCTGCTTTATAAATAAATTATTTATTTCATATAAATATTTTAATTTTTAAATATAATTTTAATAAATTATAGTATGATAAATTATTTTATAGTCATACAGAGATATATATTTATATACTGGGGTTGTACATGATTTCATGAAAAAATTACTATTAATAATTTTTATTATGGTAAGTTGTTATATATGTTTTGTAATTTTAATTATTTTTATTATGGTAAGTGTTATTGTTTTAAAATTTTAATTTAATGGGACACGTGTCAAATAATTATACTGGCAAATATCACAATTAGTGTAAGTATAATTAGACGGGATAATTTTTATATATATAATAAGATTTTATGTATAAAGTGTAAAGTATAAAATATGCCAGCTTTTTTCGTTTTGAATTTTTTTACAAGAAATACTACAATTTACAAACGGATTTTTGTGACTGCAAAGTGTCGTTGACAAATGGAAGTATTTTGCAAATACAAAAGAGGCTAGTTGCCTATTTTGGATTTCGGGTTTTGTTATCGACCGGAAGAGATCGCTGAAATTGGTCATAAATACAATCAAAATTTACATAAAAGGTAACAAAAAATTCAACATTTTTTTTACTGTCGAAAAAGTTCAAAGCCAAAACTTTTTCTTATGTAATATTAGGACTAGAGAGAAAAGTTATCATATTAATAAAATATTAGTATAAAATAAAATATCCATGTAAATAGATTTCAAAAATCAAATGAAAAACAATTAATTTAATATTGATTAACTAGAGATGAATAACATACTCCACTATATCTATATTCTTATTAATATAATAATCTCACTAATATAATATATCATTATATATTTACTTTTAATTGGTACAAGAAATATGTGTATCGGATTCTTCCTATAGAATTAACATTATATTTCCGAGACTTCAATAATTAATGAGTTATGAGAGTGTATACTAGAATTTGACATTTGTTAAAATATGATGAGTCTAATAATAATAATAATGAGGAGGAGGAGGGGGACGGAAATAACAATACAACGAGAATGATGAGCCAAAAATGATACGATTGTTGATGATGGGTTTTTTTTATTTTTAGTGAAGCAGTTGTCAAAATCGGTAATTTTGATTGTGTTGACAACCGTATCATTGCACGTTTCTATATATCTCATGACAAGTTTAATTGTATCGTGGATAGTGGCGCTTATATCCATTACACGCAACATCATGATATTTTCTTGAGGTATGAAATAGATAATTTTACAATTGTTTGCACGGGGAACAATAGAGAGTCAAAGGTTGGTGTTGATGAAGTTAGTGTTGTGACGAACATTGGGACCACTCTTATTCTTGAGGTTATAAAGCACATTCCTGATGTTCGGTTCAACCTTTTATCCATCATGAAGTTAGCTGATGATGACTATAATAGCATATTTTTTCGGTGATAAGTGGAAGTTCAAGAAAGGCACGATTGTTGTCACGAGGGGAAAATGAGACTCGAACTTGTTTGTGGTGAGAACTATTATTTCGAGGTGTCTGGTGAACACTTGTGAAAGTGATTCAGCTTCGGAATTGTGACATAAGCTATTGGTGCATATTACTGAGGGGTGTAATATATTGGTAAAGAAGAATGTATTGCCCGGAGTTGAAAAACCAAACTTGAAGAAGTGTTGAATGCTTGGATAGTGAGCAAAGAATAGCTTCATTTAAGTCATCTACTTTAGCGAGAAAATCCGAAGTATTGGAGTTGATACATTTCGATATTTTTGGGCCAATGAAGACGAGATCGTTAGGTGGTACCTATTATTTTGTGACCTTATTTATTGATCATTCTTATAAATTTTGGGCATATACATTAAACTTGAAGGATCAATTTCTTGATACATTCATGACCTTTGTATCTTCAATTAAGAGAGAGATCAAGAAGAAAGGTGAAGTATATCTATTCGGATAAAGGGGGAGATTAATCGGGGCCATTTGACAAGTTTTGCTAAGAGCATGGTATTCAGCACAAAAATTGTCACTGAAGACATCATAATTGAATGGATTAGCGAAGAGGATAAATTAGACCTTGGTTGAAAGAGTGAAGTATGCTTTCATAAGCACGATTGTCGAGATACTTTCGGGATCAAGCATTGAGTACTGTTGTTCATGTGCTAAACCTTACGCATGTGTGCATTTATTGTTCGATGTGTTAAATCACTTTTGGTATGGAAAGAAATCTCTTACTAGTGTTTTCGTGTGTTTGGGTGATTGGTCTATGTACATGTTCCAAATGATAAGAGATCAAAGTTAGATGATAAGTCAACAATGTGTGTGTTTGTTGTCTATGGGCTTGATGAGTTAGGGTACAGATGGAAAAGTAAGAAGTTAGTGCGGAGTCGCGTGTCGTATTCATTAAAGATTATGCCATTGAGAACATTAAAAAATTGAGTAAGTTTATGACAACTTTGGGAAGGAAATGTTGGTTGAAATTGTGTCAATTCTTGAGACCTCTATACCGAGTATTGTTCATGAAATCAAAGTACTTATCCTATCTTTGATAATCCTAAGATTCTGAATGAAGTTGTTGATAATGCCGAAGGTATGGATATTGATGTTAAGAATGAGAACATTGAGGAACATGTTGTTCCTAATACTTTTAGAGGGTTTATCAGAGATAGACGTTCATCTTCATGTTATCCACCAAATGATTATGTGTCTCTCTGATGGGAGAGAACCTAAATATTTTGATGAGGCAATGAAAGTAGAGGACAAAGAGGATTGATCGGAAGCCGTGATAGAAAAGATGAAATCGTTTCAGGAGAGTCACACCTTTGAGTTGGTAAGGTTATCGAAGGACAAGAAAGCCTTGAAATATCAATAGGTTTACCGGTTGAAGAAAGAAAAAAATTCCTTACACCTGAGGTATAAATCTCTATTAGTGGTGGAGGGCTTTACTCAAAGGAATGGTGATGACTTCGGGGAGATTTTTACTCCTATTGTAAAGATGAAATCCATATAAGTCATGTTCAGCTTTGCAGTGAAGATGGATTTAGAAGTTAAGCAAATAGATATAAAAATGATATGTCAACCATGGAGACTTTAATGAGGAAATATATATAGAGCAATTGAAAAGTTTCATTGAAAAATTAAAAGAAAGTTGTGTGTAAGCTAGTAAAAAGTATTCACAGGTTGAAGCAAACACTGAGGAATTAGTACTACAAATTCCATTTGGTTATAGTTGCTCATGGATATAGAATGATCAAGTTGGATCATTATGTGTTCATCTAGAAGTTCTCTGGTGGTGATTTTATAATTTTATTACCCTGTGGATGACATGCTAATCATCAGGAAGAACAAAACTCATATTAAAAAAATTGAAAGAGACTTTAAAATAGTCTTTTGCTATAAAGGTTTGGGGCCGGTTCAACAAATTCTTGGCATTGATATCACCCAGAATTGAGTTGCCAAGAAGAAAATTCTCTCACAAGAGAATTATATTGAGAAAGTTTTTCAACGATATAATATATTCGAGGCTAAAGTGGTAATCTTCTCTCTTGCTTTCCACTTTGAGCTTAGTCATGAGAGCTGTCCATCTTTGGAAGATGAAAAGGCGAATAAGAAGAAAATTCCATATTATTTTGCAATTGGTAGTTTGATGTATGATTTGGTTTATACGAGGCCTGATATTTCATTCGTCATTGGAAATGTGAGCCGATACTTCTCTAATCAACAGAGGCAACATTGTCAGGCCATGATGGCTTATGCGATATCTGCGACATATGTGGACTCTTAGATTGGCTAGGGATTTGAGAAGTTCGAAGTGGTTGGGCATATGGATTTAGATTTTTCTGAGGATTTGGATAGTTAAAAATCTACGTTGGGACATTTGGTATTTTATGTCGAAGGAGTCATAATATAACAATCATGATTGTAAATGTGTGTTTCACTTTTTATATCTGAGTCTAACTTTATTGCTGCTACCAAAGCAATGAAAGAGATGAAGTGGACGAAAAAATTTGCGATGGAGCTTAGTTTGAAGCAAAATATTTATGTTGTTTTTTGTGACAGCCAAAGTGCTTTATGGTTGGCGGAAAAATCATTTCACTCGAGAAGGAAACACATTGATATGAGGTACCAATGGATCCGAGAAGTATTAAACTCGGGGTCACTTGAGTTAAAAAAAAATCTACGCAGATGATAATGGCTTGGATATGATGATAAAGGTTCTCTTAGGGGGAAAGTTTGAGTTTTGTTGTCCAGCCGCCAGTTTGGCGGAATCCTCTACCTAATTTATCGGGAGAGTTTGTTAGGTGTCCTTCCGAGGTGGAGAAAGATGTTCTTGAGTAGATGAGGGAAGCTTAGATGCTTGTCAAAACTACTCAGATTCTTTTGTGATTGAATGGATGGAGTTCGGGATCGAACAGGCTCAAAATAGCGTCCAAATGGGTGAGAATATTTTGGACCGTTGGTAGATTTTTCATGGCATTGGCAACAATGTGAGCCTTCAATGTTGGGCATTGGCAGCGATGCCGGTATTGGCAACACCAACCATTAGAAACTCGTGGGTCTTGCCTTTGACCTGGGTTTTGGCCCACTTTTTTACCATATTTCGTAGGTAAACTGTTAATAAATCCTTTATACACCATTAGACTTAAGTCTTGACATATAACATAAAGTGTGAACCACCATATTCAAGAGAGGGTTTTTTAAAAAGAGAAAGAGTGATCAAGAAATGGTTTTCATCCAAGCTTGTTTAAAGATTATCCATGGGGTCTGGGGTGATCGAGATTCATTGATTGGTACTGTATTCAGTTTATCGGTAACTTATTGGCTTGGTGTACCCTATTTCCATTTGTCGTAAAGATTCTTTTATGTTTCTAATTCTCGTGATTACTCATTGTGTACGAGTAATGTTGTATGCCCGATTGATATCATAAAGAGTTGATGGGCTATTTGCTCAGTCATTTTTTTCCGATTAAAGTTTTCCCCATAAAATTTATTTGTGTTGCGTTTGTGATTTCATTTATTGTACTTGGGTGTTATTGTTTTTTATTTGATTGTTTCCATTGCGTGTGGGGATTGTGTGCTTTGCTTATGCAATCTGAAACCCATCACTTACACTTACGGAAGTTGCCTCATTGTTCTTGCATTCTTTGTTTTAGATCATTCTTTCATAAATTTACATTCCCAAATGGAATGGGTTGAAAATACCTCAAAAATTAATCACAACTTGATCGTTCTCTGTCAATGCTTTAATAGAATGCTAAATTCATACCCAACATGCAGTGTGAATGGACACAGATTCGATACAGCGGATAGTAGTTCTAGTAAAGCCACTACAATAACATCATTTGCATAAATTGGACTACTCTGATGAGTCAAGCGACTACCACAATTTCGTAACAAAAGCTGTTCACATAATGTACTCGAGAATTATGTCTATTAAAAAATTGGCTATTACAATATCCAATCACTACAAAATTTGATAATACCAAAATTATTCTTTCATAATTTTCATGGGCAATAATAGAACAAAAATTTATAAAGCAAATTATTCTTTCATAATTTTCATGGGCAATAATAGAACAAAAAATTATAAAGCAATTTTGATAAGTTCTATTAAATTCAAATTTTAAAATTTAATTTTTTTATTTTATCTTAAGTCATTGTACCCGATAACATCGGCAATTATTTGTGGAAGTATAATATTCTGTCATGTTCTAAATTTTCTATAGTGGACCATTTTGGATTTTTTTTTGTTCAGATTTTGAGGGAAGTGAAAACTTCTCTCTGTTGTGTGTTCGTAACTTTTTAATGTTAAAGCTTTTTATACAGGAGCCATTTCAAAATTTTACCGGGAAAATTTTCAATGTTTTTTAACTTTCCATACTGGAGCCATTTCAAATTTTAATTGGGAAAAAAATGTCCTGCATTGCCCAATTTAAAAGCCGAGAAATCATAATTCAACTTGTAGTAAAAAGAAAAAAAAAAGCTAAAAAAGTATTAACTTATATGTTAAACCAAACAAGCTTAATATGCAAATTGCTTTTCCACCATAAGCATGCCCCCTCCGGGCATCACTCTCTTACCTTCCAATTTACAAATTTATCCCATTTTTTCTAATTAATTATTAATTTTTTAAATTAAAAGAGTTCTTAACCTAATTATTAAAAAATTAAATATAAATAAAATAAAGTACATAAAGAATATTAAATAAACTAAGATAACAAAATTAAGATAAAATAGAAATTTAATAATAAATTACTTAATATTAAAGTGTCCTTAACCGAAAAAAAATTAATATTAAGTATTAAGTACATAAATAAAAAAACGTACATAAATGAATATTAAGTATTAAGCACATAAATAAAAAAGAATTCTTAACCGAAATATATATATATATATATAAATAAAATAAAATAGATAAAAAGTATTAAATAAACAAAATAGCAAAATTAAGATAAAGTAGAAATTTAATAACAAAATATTTGATATTAAAAAAAATAAAAGATAAAAAGGATTTAAAGAATATTAAATAAATAAAGTAGAAA
>MKEJ01056275.1:0-10674 GCA_001753735.1 Embelia ribes
ATTTCTAAAAAGTTAAAGTGAGAAATATAGACAGAGACTCCATTGTTATCAAACCCTAAGAGCTTGGTTTGATCTAGTTACGGAGTTTGGATCCAATTAAACAGTGAAGATTCTTCACTCTTATTGCATAGAGGTCGTTTCTATGTAAGTTTTTCTTTCATTCCTTACATTTGATTTTTCTTGATTTTTGTACATTTCATGTACGTGAAAATCTTCTTTGATATTCTTGTTCCTTGTAAAAAGTAGAATATATTTATATGTTGGCATGTGACGATTTGATTTCTTTTGTTAGATCAAATTGAGGGGTAAAGAAGAAGCGTATTTGGATTTTTGCTTAAAAAATCTCGAGGTGACTTTTTGTGGCTTAAGTGGTACTGTAGTCAACAAATGTTAATATAAGGTTGACGACTTTATCCATATGCATGTGCGTGAATAAGACGCTAGAATGCGAAATGTTTAAATATTGAATTGGACATGATAGAAACGTCACATAGGTGTAGAATATGCGTAGACCCCTTGATGTGAATTGATTCTTCACATAAGTGCAGAATTGGCTTAGGCGTAAAGATGCATAGAAATAAGCATTGCTATAAGTGGATGACTTAAATGTGTTTATTAAGTCGCAAAGGTATAGAATTAGTGTAGAATTCATTATATGCATAGATCATATTCATGTTCTTGCATTGTTGATTATCATATACATGCGTAGAAATTAACATGCATAGCTAATGCATTCTATTACATTCATGTGACATTGCGTGGTGTTGCATTGGCGTAGATTTTGAAAGGAAATTATTTTAAATGAGTGTGCATGGTCCTCTAATTTTTGGGACATAAATGTATCAAATAAAACCTAAAATACATAGATTTTAGCAAGGGGGTTGGTCATTCAGCCCCACCGTAAAAGGCGGGAAACCAGATCTGAGATTATTCCATTTATCGCGTCACATGCGAGTGGCAGGTCAATGGGGACTATAGGTTGCGGCACATGCAGGTATCGGGCCATAGTTTCTATATGCGTATTGATACTAGTACCCAGCAAAATATTTTAAAGTGTGGGCATTGACGTGCCTGGCATTCATGTTCATAATTTCATTTATGCATATATGATATTTATTGGCGTAGACACATATTCATACACATGTATACTGCGTAGTTTCTTCTTTATTGTGAAATTGATTGACTAATCGTATATTTTTTGTTTTCTTACTATGGGCTCATACATGACTTTATAGGTGTAGAGGCTGGCATGGATCATCCCTAGAGACATCACGATGTTTTATTTTCTGTACATTTATTTTGGCACATATGTTAGTGCAATTATCATGTATTTTGTAGCGTACTCTAATAGTGTAAAAGGCTTTGTACTTTTGGCGAATGTATAAGTATGAACTTGCTCCTTTATGAGTGACAAATAACCTATTTATACATTACTTCCATTTTATTTTGTTAAGCATCTAGCTTACAACATTGTATATATAAATATGTACGTTTACTCTATTATGCATATATGTATATGCATATTTTCCGGAAATGGTGTTGGTCATTTTCCTTTCCTTTTAGAGTAGGCATGGTTGATTCTTATACATACTGTTGTTGATATTGTTTAACTGTAGACCGAGTGAAGGATCATCCTGTTGTGGCAGAATATCGGCGTATGCGATTGGCGTAGATAACTTTTTTATTTTGATTTTGGAACCTTGTATACCTATTAATTTCTATTTTGCTTCTTTTTATTTACGTAGGGCTTACGTCTCCGAGTATGTGGGATTCGGGGTGTGACAGTACTCCAATACGATAATGTGCTACAAATCAATATCTATATGCATTTTACGTATCTATCATATTCATTTTCTTAAAAGAAAATGATTCTATATTCTTGAACCTACAACATGACTAACATGTGATTATACTAATAGAGATTCCAATTTTTTTAAGGCCCTGAATCTGCCCATACCTCGTTAGACTCTAGAAAGTGTATAAATCCCCCCCTTTAGCAAATTCATGTCAAACCTCGCCTATTCGCGGCCGAACACCACTTCTCATACCTCCGGAATCGTCAAGCTAAGCCACTTGAATGATCGCGATCCTACATACAAAAATGGTCCATGCATTATAGGGAATAAAATTCCCAATTTTATTCTGCCGAGTACTATTGGCACAAAAATCTAGGTATCACACCTGAGAAAATGAAACGGCATGAAATACACCAAAATGTAGAGGGGGAAATGGTGAATATCAAAGGAATATATTAGAGGCCAAATGACGAGTAAAATTAGAAGAAATCAAATTCCAAAGACTCCAAAGCTCGACTCTCGAATGAGCTATCTACGGGTCTTGGATTATATCGAATCTAGGTATAAAAATGATCCACAAGACATAAGAAATAAAGTTTTCAACATTATTTCAATGAAACAAATAGGCACAAAACCCTAGGCAAAACTAACGAGAAAGATAGGAAGAGAAATTTGCATCAAAATGATCTCTGTAAGACGCAGACTACGAAACTAACTCCGTTTCCGTATCCGAGGTCCTGAGCTAGATGATATGTGAGCTTCTCTCTTTCTTCTCTTCTCTCTCTCTCTCTCTTTCCCTCTTTTCAGACCTGGAAGAAAATGGGGGAGAAAATATATTTTAAAGGCCAAAAAGCAGTGGGTCCATGACTTTTCCCCGCTGACTAGGTGTAACGGTGGTGTACCATCACTCTACTTGGTGTGTCAGCTTCAAGTAGCCTCTTCTGCCTTCGATGTATCATTGAACCATCTCAGGTGTACCATTACACCGCTGTACCATTACACCACTTTTGGTGTAATAGCACACCACTTTTGTACAGTTACACCTCTAGTATGACGGCCTCCAGAAAGTTTCTGAAGTATTGGTGTAACGTTACACCATCTCAGGTGTAACAGCACACGGGTCAAAACAAAATTTTAACTATCAATCAACGAAAATTTTCTAACGGGGTACTGCCCCACACCCCGCAAAGGGCAACTCTTCCTTGACCCCCGCGACCTGACCGGGCAGGTCAAACCTCACATCGTAGTGGCAGCCAAGGTCAAGGTATAAAACAATGATGTAACTACGGTGTATATTCATAACCAACCATACTTCCACACATCCCCATAAACTCCGTACCTACCACACCACTATTACGTTATATAATTTCGTAATAATAATATTATATAATGATATATATAATATTATTAAAATACAAAAAATTTACTCGAAATTTTTTGGGGTATTGTAGGATTGGTAAGCAAGACTGGAAGTTTTGTTGCAACTATAACGAAGAAGGGCACCTTACAATTGTTGAGGTGTAGAGATGTGGAAATATGGGGCATATGCAAAATGTTTGCCCGAGATTGACTCTACCGACTCTGGCGGTTCGTATTATATAACTGGCACTACTGGTCATGTCTCTTCAGTCTGGGGTAGTGACTGGCAGTGGTGGTCTACAAGGGAATGGAGATCAAACTACTGCATCCACTTCTGCATTAGCAAGGCTAATGCAATTGAATGCATTTTAAGAGGTTCCTACCACTCTAGCAGAGACTGCTAGTCTTAGAGGTATTTTATTAGATTTCTAATATTGGTAATGCAATACACCATCTATATGATATGCCATTTTGGAGATGTTCATACCGTTTGATATTGGTGGTCATAAGACGTCTTGCTTTGCAACTGAATGGACTAGAAAATGAGTATTTTATAGATTGGTAACCATCATGCTTTGGAGATGTATGAATTTGATCCATGTTTAATATATCATGAAGTTATGATGCATAAAAGAAAATTTTAGTCTCTTAACCTTGGAATATCTTTGTTGTTTTGGATTACGAGGAGGACATTTATTTTAAGTTGAGAATTGAGGTTCCATCGGTGGGATTTCTTTGGTCCAGAAGTTCCAAGTTGTGATTTGAGAATAGGAGTTTTGATGGAGCTTGTACTTGGGATGACAAATTTTGATCTAGGTAAGTTTGTTAGATCCTACTGTGAAGGACTTGAGGTTCAACTAAATTCATCCTTCAAGTTGGCTTCTTTATTATCTAGTAAAGTGTTACATTTTGAGACAGATTTATGCAAATAAATGAAGTATCAACTTTTGGCTATACCTTATATTGGGAGTAATGGATGTAGATAAGATGGTGAGTTAAGAGATTATTGATTTGGTTCTTGATGGTCTAGGAGATGATGTGGGAAGAGCTCGTAAGTATATAATGATTAGTGGATTACGTGGCTCGTCAATAGGTGTTTGAGGGATTGTAGATTCGAAAGATGTAGTTACTTGTAAATTTGTTGTATAGTCGATGGTATGTAGATGTAGTTAAGGCATGTTATAAGGGTGAGTACGGTGTGGAGAGAAGTGGTAGTGATGAGTTTGATTTGGGAGTTCGAAATTTTTGGTGTGTAGGTTGAAACTTTGAGGACAAAGTTTATTCTTTTGGGGGGAGAGTTGTAAGGCCCAAATTAAAAAGGCCCCGCAATAAGCATATTTCTAAAAACTAATTATTGTTTTCCCAAACCTACATTATTAAACTTTCTAAATGGAGAGAAAATAAGACTTAAGTTTTTATTTGTTCTCAAAAAAAGATAAAGAAAAAGAGAAGGGGAAAGGAAAAGGGTTGAAGCAAAATTTACCAAACCTTGACGGTAGATCGCTCTGTTCAATAATCTAAAGGCATATTCGGATTCTTCTCGATCTTATCTTCATTGTGAGTTTTTGTTGTTCTGTTGGTATGCTTTCGAGTGGTGGTGCTTAGGGTTCTTTATGAGCTTTTCGAGAAAATCTTCTCTATTTCAAATAAGGTACGTAGAGGAATTGAGAACTCAACTGTATGGAAACCCCTATATTAGAATTTTTTAATCATAAATTGTTGTAAAAGCAGGTAAATTTGATGTTTAGAAGGTTATATTAAGGTTGTAGTTGTGAAATTGCACAGTTGGGACAAAGTCGGAGGTCTGTGACTATTTTCGTTTGGATTAAACCACTTTAGCCCGGGCGAATGGGTGTTTCTTCCAGACTAGACCCATTTCATCCCCGTCCTGACGAGTTTTGCTCAATGTGTTTGCTTGTTTATTTGATTGCAAGACTTTAAGTATTGATGCATATATGGTTGATGGTTGTTGTAAGTGTTGTAATAGACATAAATGGTTATATTTTCATGACAAATGTAATTGGGAAAATGAAATACGTGCATCTAAGGAAACTTATAGTAAACTCGTTTGTTATACAAAAGCTATTATATATTATTGTAGGCTTTATGGAATGTATATTCCAGGGTTTGTTATAGTTGTTGTAGGCCTTGGGAGATGTATATTCTAATGTTTATCATGGTTGTTGTAAGTTGTCTTGAGAGAGGAATACTCCAAGTTTTGTTGTGGTGGTTGTTGGTCTCAGAAGATAAGTATTCCGATGTGTTGTGTCAGATATGTTGATGGTTGAGTGTCTTGCTAAAAGTTGTAGGATGTTTACATACACGTATGTTTTACTATTTTTTCTTGTCAATTATATTTAGTTATTGTTGATGTTAGTGTGTTGATTATTCTCATTATACGTCAATTTGTACATGCCTGATTGTCATTGTTAAGGACTTGCACATTGAAATTTCTGCATTCATATTGTTTATTTATTACTTTCATCTGTTCCTATAACATTGAATTCATATATGATTCATATCTATTTGGTTGCTTTTTATACTTTTATATTTCCTATAAATATGCCAAGTAGAAACAAGTGTTGGTAGTTAAAGGAATCAAGGCTAGGCAAGGTTCGAAACTCACTCGGATGTCCTTCTCTCTTTTATGTTCGTTTAGCATTTTATGATCCATTTAGATAGTTGTAGGCCATTTGGCTGGGATTATTGTGGTTAGTCGATGTTGAATAAGTTTTATGGCTAAAAACATGATAATAAGGCCGAGTGGATTTGATCTTACTTGTTGAATTTCATTAGTTTCATTTATGAGAAATGTTTTATTTAAAGATTTAGTAGTTTAATGCTAAGAATGATTAGTAATGAAGTACTCAGAATGTGTAGAAATTCTGGGGCATAACAAAATATATGGAGAATAAAACCAACCCCAAATCCTTAAGAGAGGTCTCATGGGAAGTCACCATGCCGGAGTTTTCTCTAGTGAAGGAGGCTACTCCAACTGTTAAGTTGGAAAAAGAAGAAGAAAGGGTAAAGTATGGTGATTTTCATACGAGTAACAAGGATGAAGAATTTAAGGTGCATGGCAATGCTATGGGAAAGGGCTTAGGTGAGGTTCCATTGCCGTAATCTATTATGGTGAAAAAAACTAACTCTATGACTACCTTGAATATGAAAGAGGAAAAAGCCTAGTCTAGTAAATCCATTATGAATAACAAAGGTGTAGTTTTCAATGTGCATAATAATTCTATGTTTTAGTCGAAAAATATTACGACTAGTTAGCTGGAGAATGAAAAGTTGGAAGTGGAGAAGTACATGGAATGCAAGGTAATACCTGAGACGTCTAGTTAGCAAACCAAGTGCAAAAGTCAGCAGACCTAGTACAAGGTCTCATCAAACTTATGAAAAACTCTAGTCTTCTTTTTTTCTTGGGGAAGACAAAAGGTTTCTTGTTACATCTAAGTATATCAAGTGGTACTTCTAATTTACTTTTTGATAACGCCTGTATTAAATTGCCAAATTTTGTGAAAAATACATTTTTAAAGTGATTTCGATGATAACAAAAATAAATAAGATGCAAAATATATGAAATCAACTCTCCATAGTGGACTAATGTTTAAATTAAGATTATGAAGGAAAATAGATGATGATATTATCAAGTGACGTGATATGAAGACAAATAGACAAATAAACCAATGAGCATTAAAGATCTGAAATTCAAAAATTAAAGACAAAAGAGCCAACAAAGATTGATAATCAAAACACGCATTTGAGACAAAATGTTAGCCAAAAGTGTTCAAGAAATACTTGAAAGTGATGTAACCGGCTCAGGAAGGACTTAGATTTGGCCAAAAGTTGAATAAGTTTAAAATTGCATCAAAATATTTGGCTAGGGCATAGATCCGGTTAGGACCCTCCTGTAGTACAACTGGATTAATGACTAAGTCCGATTAGCCAAAGGTACATATATAGCTAAAATAGATATGCTAAAAACCTTGTAGGTCATGTGGCTCAGATAAACACATACGGAGATTTGAAATTAGCATAAAGATGAAAACAAATCAAATCATAATGATCACAAAATCAACAACCTTTAATGTCACATCCCTCAATCAGTGACCTGAACGATGTGAGGAAAAGAAAATAAAAATAATAAAATAAAGAAACAAATTGCAACATAACTATCCATAACTAGCCATGTCTATCAAGGAACTGTCTGGAAATTATACATAATAATTGTTTACAAATATGTGGTAACTCATATATGTACAACTGAAAGGAAGAAAAGAAAATTGGACATCCAGCTATTTGCTGACTAAAAAGGGAGACAAATACTTTTCTAATCTCAAGCCCTGCTGAATTCCAACTCTGACTGCTACTTCAACTCATCAGCTGTCTTTGCTTAATAATAGTGGCACAGGTCAGATCCTCAATAAAATTATAAAGAAGGGTTTAAGAACATATGACCAGTATATCATGATATTACTAATTTTTTTTTCTAATCTTGTTTGCTAAACGGTTATCATTTTAACATGCTTTGGCAAGTAAAGTAGTTGAGGTTTTTTTTTCTCTTTTAATTTAAGCTGTGAATTGGAAATCATATTTATGATCATAATAATAGTTGAATGATAATGATATCCATGAAGCGGAAATTAAGATTACAACCATAATGTATAAGGGAAACCATACCCATAAAAATATAAAGTAACTATAATCATAAAGCATAATCCTCAAATTATGAAGATGTTAGTATAATATGTTGGTAGTAACCACGTTCTATAAAACTACTGAAGGTACCTCAAATCCTCAATCCTCAAATCCAATTATAGATAAAAAAAAAGTATGAGAAGTATGCACATATTATGAATCACAAGTCCGATTTATAGCAAATCGGCAACTCAAAAGAAAATATACTTGTCACAAAATAGATTGGTTGGAGATAACTACGTTTGTAGAATCTTTATGAGTTTGAGCCGTAGCTCATCCCAAATCATTTCGCAACAGGTTATATTTCCTCTTAGGATTTCCTCAATTAATTCCTTAATAACTTATTCCATCAATCGAAATTCATAATTTCTTCTTCCAATTATAGATGACAATTAGAATCCATGTTAAATTCTTGTTAAGAGACTAATTGTAATAAATTCAAATTAACCTAAAATTAGATTCTAATATCCTTTCTATCTTATTTTCCTTTAAAACCTCTTTTTATTTTAAATTGTTAATTACAAATATAGTATTTGGTGTTAATAAAATTCAATTCTTTTTCAAATATAGTTGATGTTAAGCCTTATTTATTCATTTATTTATTTATTTATTTATTTATTATTATTATTATTATTATTATTATTATATCTTTTTTTGTATCTGAAATATATTAATCGTTATACAACAAGATATTGGATTTTCTAAAAACAAGATAAAATAATAAGAAGTGTGTCAAGCCTCCAAATTTGGTTTTACAAATTTTCAAACATATCTTTATAAATGTTTCTATAATTATAATAGGAATTTTAATGGTATAAAATTAATGAATATTCTTATGAGCATTTTGGTGACATGATATCCTTGATTCACAATATTATCATAATGATGATAAATATGTTGCCAATTTTATGATCTTGTCAACATAAAAATTCTGATTACTTTGAAACATATAATTAAGCCATTCCACTACATAATCTAACGATTTTCCTGTAATTTCAATTAAATCTTAAAGAAGGTAACATTTATACTAAACTTAATTTTTTTCTAAGTATACAAAGGGTAAGTGTTTCAAAGTTATGTTGATATTCAAACTTACAAATGTAAGATTTTGTTCTTTAACTCAAATTCTCAAATTTTCACAAATACAATTTCAACACAAACACAAATCGAACTCAAATCCGATTTGACCAAAATAAGATAAAGTGTAACTAATTATCTTTTCTCACACAAATGGCCTAATATGAGTGAAACAGTGAGAGAAGCGTGCACATATCATGAATCACAAGTCTGATTTATCATTTATCAGAAACATAAGAAAATCTAACACAATAAAGTTCGGGGTTAAAAGTTGATACTAGTCCCGAAAAGAAATAAAAAGACTCAAATATATAAAATAGACTCAAAACATAAGTAAACATACGTATCCATAACCGTCGTCATAACCGGGATTTAATGAAATATTAAGTGGTCAACTTTTAAATATGCTTAAATGAGTGTAATGTGGTAATATGCATGACCCAACTACAAAGTTCAATTAGTTACAAGTTACAAGTTTTGATTAATCCCAATTCGATTAGTGGATTTATTGATTCGATAATTCCCAGGACAAATTGTACGGCATGAGGGATCCATACACACCTAGACAGAATTGTCATTCCAAGCAAGTTCCTAGGTAATCATCGCCATAACTTACTTGCACAGTATGTATCCATATTTATGTATTCTGTATTTGACAATGTACATCTTCCGATATAGTATGACACTATAACAATAATTTATACGAATCAAGGTAAATAAAGACATGATATGTAAAAACATTAAATTAATCAAAAAGTTATAATCAATTTCATAACTTCTAAATATCATTAATGAAAAACATGACGTAAAGAATAATAGTTATGCCTACAAGTACATACCAATAACTACTAAATTCTTAAACATAGTAATATAAAAAAATAAAAGAAAAATACTACATGCTTACAAGGCCAAGAAAAGTAAACTACCTAATTCTTACATATAACATCCTAATTAAATCTACTTAACTATGTTCTAAATTTTGATATACAATAAGTTGGCCTTATTACAAAATGTCTAAGTTTACATATCCTCTAAAAAAAATTAGTTTACTAACCAAGTCGTAAGCCAAAGTGGATCAATTAAAGTTCAAGGTGAATCTTTCCTAACCAAATTTCCAAATCCAATTTTTTTTTCTAAGTAGCATCTGTATTATATAGATATAAACTTAAGATGAACATACATACACATATACACAAATATTCTTATTTATTGAAATACACTTAAACTGTCGTACCTTGCATCCGACGATTAAGCTTGAAAAAGATTGTAGAAAATGAATTCCCAACTCCAACCCTTAAAATTTCCACAAGCTTTCCCTATTCACCTTCGTTGCAACCCATCCTTGAACCCAATTTAGTTATCTTTCTTTCTTTTGTCTAAAGGCTTTTGTTTGAAGGCTTTTAAGAAGAGTAAATATACATATAACTACATAGACTTAAATATATATATATATATATATATTTATATCTAGGAAGGTTTTTGTGGTTAAGTGTTGAAGAAAGTAGTGTTTGTAAGGCAAATTAGAATAAGGAAATTGGCTAAGTGTTTAAAGGTGTTTAAGGGAACACAACTTGAGCAAACTAAGGCTGTTAAAGTATTTGTTTCGGAATGCTCTTTTGTGTCGCGGCCCCAAATCCCAAGCACCCGGAATCCAGAGGTGCGATTGCGATTATACAACACTCATCCATAAAAACAACCACAATCACAATAAACTATCCAAAGTAAATCCAAACCACACAAT